>LR140039.1:0-20367 GCA_900659605.1 Tisbe holothuriae
ATTGCAATGAACCTGAAAAGGTAGTACCCTAAAATATATAAAAAGGGATGCATAGCAAATATTTTAAAAAAAATATGCTGAAAAATTGAAAAATACTCTTAGTTTTACTGAATTTACTCTATGGCATTGTGTACATGGGAATGAAAATGAGGAATAAAAAAAGAATTATTCTAGAATTATTCCACCTGCTGGCAGGCACCTCTGCCTTGCTTGCTGGAGGCTGGCCGGGAAAGGGAGGAATTAAATTCTTGTGAATAATTAAATAGAGGACCAAGGCCTTCCATTCCTCGACAGGTTACATCTCAGTACTGTAAAACATGAAACCTTTTCACGCACCCGATGCAACATGGTGATCCACTGCTCTGTCCTGAGATCATGAGGTCGAAATAAATGGGCGAAAATAGGATGATGTTTGTGTAGAGCATTTTTGTTCTTTTTATGAATGTCAAAGATCAGACTAGAGAAATTTGGGACAATGCAAATAAACTTTAATTAAATAGAGAGTGAAAGTTATATTGATGTGTTGTGTCCATTTTCGTATGGTAAAAATGTCCCATTTTCGCCCTTTCTCTTCGACCTCATGATCTGAGGACATAGCAGAGGATCACCAAGTTTTCGGGTGAGTAAAAAGGTTCCAGCATTTGGTAAAGAAGGAAGACCGCAAGGCCAGTACCCTGTCGTGGATCTGAAGACATATGAATTCTATTCCTGCAGAGGAGAAAATAATTCTGTTCATGAACTACACAGATAGGAATTATTCCGGAATGATTCCGGAATTATCCGGAATTATTCCAGAATTATTCTTTTTTCATTCTTAATTTTCATTCCCGTGTAGACAATGCCTATCTCAACATATTCTGATTTTATCAAGAGGCAATTGCAATTGCATCGGCATAATTGAGGTTTTTTGTTCTCAAAGATCCGATATTGGGACAATCCCAAAAAAACTTATATTTTTTTCATAACAAAAAGAAAGAGGCTCAACGCAAGTTATAATTAAAGGGCTATAGACCTTCTTTAGTCATTTAGTTATAAGATGGAACACAGGTTTGCTCACAGAAATGAACAAGCGGCACTTGTTTTTCTCTTATTTTTCTCTTGCTACACTGCTCTCTCTTTTTATTAATAAGAGTGAAAAAAGAGCCAGCGGGATATTCAAATCTGTTTTCTGTGAGCTAACTTGATATACAGAGCCTTGGGCTAAACGAAACACTAGATGGAGCCACAGCTTGGGAAAGAAGAAATGAGGCTAACTACGTACGTAGCATGGACAGTACTAGTTACTATTACTATCTATGCTGGGGGAGTTCTATAGATTTTTCTACTTAGCCAAGCTCCGATCCTGAGACTCTGCTGAGACTCTCCAGCCAGGATGGCGGAGGATTAATTCAATCAACACATATTTTTATTTAACTCTTTACTAATAGATTATACTAATGATTTCCTATGTTCGTAATTTCTTCTTACTTTCTTATCGAGCATTCACTCACGCATTTATCTTTTCGATATAGCTTGTCTGCTTAGAGCAAGAAAAATTCTCAAGTCAAATCCAGTTCTTCTTCCTTCCTATTTCTTGCATAATTTCAGGGCTTTAAAGTACGGGGCATACAATTGTAAATGTAACTGTAACTTCTAATTTGAGTTTCCTTAGAAGTTACAGTTACTTGTAACTTAAAAAAATCCCTAGAAGTTCCAGTTACTCTTTAGTAAAATTGGCTAATTTTTGTGTCACCCAAACTTTTGTCAAAAAGCAAATTTTAGTGGTCAATATTACTTTTGGCCAAAATGACCTTATATGCCATTTTAGCCCTTTTGAGCTCCGCTAAAAGTAACTTGTAACTGTAACTAGTTACTTTTTTATTTGAGTATCTTTTAAGAAACTAGTTACTCATTTTGGCAAAGTAACTGTAACTGTAACTTTTTTCTCAAAATGGGGTAACTTTTAAAGCCCTGCATAATTTCATCATAACCCAGAACTTGTTCTTCGTCGTGACACGCTCACTCTTGGAGGAAGTGGTTGGAAGAAAAGTGAGAGGAGGAGGCAAGGAGAGGCCAAGGTGGATTGTCGGTCGAACTTCGATGCATGGCCTACGTACGCACAGATAGGACAGGAAAATGAGGAAAGAAAACTTACGCTTCTTAAGATACGCAGACAGACAGTATAACGAGAGTCGAAAAGTTTCTATTAGCTCTTCTTTCTTCCTCCAAACTTTCATATGATTCTACTCTGGAGCTGCTAGTAAAAGTGAACTGACTATACGGAAGGAATTTTGTTGTGTGGAATATTTATGTTGGCAAAGTATTAGCATGGCTCCTCTCATAGTCGTACTAAGTACGATAATTATAGGTGCATTGGGCCAAGATAACATAGGTATGTCTATTTGCCGGCAAAAAAATAAATTTAAAACATAAAATGCTCACATGTTTTATGCATTTCAATAGGAGAACACTCGTTTCCCGTGCCACAAATTGAGAACGTGTACAAGGAATGGAATCCAGTGAATTACGGAAATCCTCAGAAAGACGACACGACACTCTTCTACTCGCCACCGTCCCTGAGCGAGGTGCGCTTCATATCCAATAGTGGCTTTGAAGAGAGGTCAGCGCATGTTGACGGAGGTGGTATGGGAAGAATCGTGATCGCTGCGACTCCTAAGAAGAAGGCAACCAAGGTGGAACATTCGGTCTATGGGTGGCCAGACATTAACTACTCCGAGCTCTACGAGTACGACTTTCATCCTTACGTCCGAAAGAGAGCGCAGGCCAATCGGCAGGAGCTCCGCAAGCAGCAGTTTGAGTCGGCTCACAATTCAAGGAGTGCTGATGATCATACGTTGCTCTTGAAAAAACTCCGACCCCAAAAGGTCACCCGGACTGATTACAAGTACTATACAGACCCGTCCCAATTCCAGTCAAAGTCAGAGGAGAAACAAATTGGTCAAAAGAAAACTCCCATCATAACACCTCCTACCCTTCCAGAGAGTCGACCAGTTGAAGTATCCGCCAGCCTTCCTGGGCCGCCTCCTCCTCCTCCGTATGACCCACAATCTGAAGCAGTTGTGTATTCCTTCACTAACCAGTATGGTCAGAAGCAGAAGGTTGGAGTCATCTACGAAGATGTCAAATCCAACGGTCAACAACAAATCAATCAAGTTTTCTCTAGCAATAAAGATGTTCTCTCTCAAAATCGAAGGCACCAAGTTGAATACCAGAATGCTGTCCAGGAAGTCATAAAACCCATTCCACTTCAGCAACACCGTGCGGAGACAAAGGACAGTGGCATTGAACAAAACCAGTATCCTCTGGGAACTCCCTTTGTTGGGTCGCGATATGAGACAAGGCCCAAATTTTTCCCCAAGCAGGATCATCCTCCTATTTACAAGGTGAGACCTAACCGGTTAGAGGGAAGCTTTGGGCCTCCTGTCCCCAAGGGACCCACCCCAACCAAGATTCACTTTTCACCTGAAGCCCACCCAAACTATGCTCAGCTGGATGAGCAGGTCCCCGAACAGAGAGCAAACAATTCGCCAGTTCAATCAGAACAAGCCGAGGGCGGCGTTGTCTATAAGAGCGTTCGGGACATGGACTACCAACAGCCTCTTGTCATTCTGAGAGTGAAGCCTTCTGGAGAGTTGTACAGACCTGACGCCGAGGAGGGACATGTAGCCCAAGAGAGGTCTGATTTTCCTTCTACTTTACAGCAACAGCCGCAATGGTTACCCAATTTTTCAGATACCTACGTGCAGCAAGTTTCCCAAGAGACAACTGAAAGCGTGATCCCAGAAACTAATGCTGCCGCTGTGGCTCCCCATCGAGAGGTGGTCCCAACATTCAATAAGCCGAAGAGATCCTCATTTACATCTGCATCGTCGTCGTCGTCTTTCCTTTTCCCAGACGAACAACCCGGTAATAATGAAAGCAATGAGCAATCAGGCACTTCTAAAGATGAAGCACCTAATTATAGATTAGTCCTTGGTGCTAAATACCATAAAACTTACCAATATAAAGAGGACATTGATTAAGTTTTGATTGGAAAAAAATATTTTAAAAGTCAAAAAGTACGAATGGACGGAAGAAATCGTTTTAGATTATATTGTGCATTAATTTATAAATAAGTACATTCAGATCAGTTAGGAATAAATTTATTTTAACAAATGATTGCATATATTGACTTACAGGGTGTTATTTTAAGTTGTTTCGGTTAAGAACTTTAATAACTCGTTTCCCCGTGGCATAGATTGAAAAGAAAGTTTTAAGAGACTGGGGGATTTTGTTTTTATCTATTATTATTTTTATGTTGTTGTAATTGACCATAATTATACACCAAAGCTGTAAGTGCATTTTTCAGTCCCATATATGATATGATATGTAGTAAAGCTGTCCAATGAAAGAACAGTTGTTCTTTCGTCCAACATTTCGTTCCTTGCAGCCCAGTGAGTTTATTTTGTGACTCAAACTGAGACTCAGCTGAGTGTTTTTGTAAACCTGGAAACCTTTTAAGTTTAAAACCTTGTGAACGTGTGAAATGGCATTCTATTCATATTTATTACTACATAGTAAATGCGTTATAGTTTACTTTGGTTTAATTGTATGTAAAAATTGTCAGATGTGACTCAAAGCAAAGACTCAAAACTTTCAGCTGTATGAGCGCCGTCGAAAATCTATAAAAGATTACCTTGGATTTATTTTTCCCTTGTCTCAGCTCCAGCTGAAGCAAGCCCATAAATCTGATTTTGAGAGCTCTCCAAAATGATTTTGAGCGCCCGCATTGAAGTGATAATTTGCCGTTAAATTGATAAATGTGGGAGGTCCATTATATATTTTTATTCAATTAATACACAAATTTAGACAATATGCAATACTCGTATGTTCATTCAATGAGAGGGAACATGTAAGGTATTCCTCGATCAATATTGGGTGCACTTCCCACCAAGACTGGTCGTAAAATTTTGCGATAATCGCATTAAAGTCGCAATGCGACAATAGTGTGATGGTTGCAATGCGGACAATAGTGCGACTTTAAGGTAATGAGCGTGCGACAATAAGGAATCCGGAACTTTTACAGAGATTTGGCAACAAAACCTCTCTCTCTTAGATGTGTCGAATTCGGATTCCGGGTTGAGTCGGTCATGCATGAACTCCAGTACTAGATCAGTTTTGCCCAACCTACAACTACCTACCTCACCTTGAAAAACCTTATTGTCGCAATTTCACCCTTAAAGTCGCGCTATTGTCGGCATTGCGACAATCGCACTATTGTCGCAATGCGACAATAGCTGCAACCAGTCTCGGCGGGTTATTAAGATGAAACTATTATTAATAACATTTGCATATTTACCATTCCGGAGCAAAAAATGAAAAAAAAAACGTAGCTTCATCTAAAGAGACATATGAACTCTTCAATAGACTTTTGGCTGAATGTTTTTGAACCGGCAGCTTTATTTTTGGGAGCTATGTGCTGGTAACCCAATGGTAGCCTTTTTCTTTTTCCCGTTGGTTTGAGCAAAGTCGGGTCGGTCGGAATCTTGTCTGTGCGTCTCTGTAACTCACGATGGCATAGGACATCTGCCACAGCTCTCAGTTGAGGGTAGACGGACTTTGCAATGCCATCTTTACTGCTTCTCGACAAATTTGACTGTTTCATTATGGTCCTGATAAATCTTGAAATTTCTTAACTGGAATAGAATATTATTGTATATTGCATATGTTTATAAATTAAATAATGTTTGTATTTAATAAACTGCCAAATGAATTATATCTAACATTATAAACTGGCTGACGAGCAATTTTTGTCGGGGACCCTTCTCCTCCCAAGGAGAGTCTGTCTGGACTGTCGAGCGAAACTCGTCTAGCACAAGCAAAAGCTAACTGCCTCCGACAGGGATAGTATATACCCATTTCTAATATAGCATAGAAGAAACAAGAAGGTTACCTAAATTAACATAAACAAAACTATTATATTAGTATATTTAGTAAGTAATATTCCCATAAAGTTTCTTTTGCCTTTATTTAACTGCCTATTGCTAAAATATCTGCTAATGGTCAAATCTTCATTTACCTTCTTGTCTAGCTCTGATTATTATATGGCAATCCTGTTTTGTCCTGGGCGATATACCGACTGAAGCCAGCAGCTGCCGCAGTTGAGCTGAAGAGCAAAAACAATTAATTAGTTTTGTTTGAAGACACTATGACGGGCAATGCCACTTTTATGGCTAATTTATAGCATACATGCGCTAGAACGTGGCCTTCCATGTAAATGTGTGAATATGCAAGGCAACGTGCCTGTCAATGATATTTAAGACTTAAGAAGAAAAGAACAGTACAATTCAATCTCGTAATGTCCTCCAACCGCCTCCGCCGGTCAGACGCTACTTCCACTGCTGGAACCCGAGTTGGTGGCTCTTCCATCTCCGCTTCTCTTCGTTCTTCGGCCGCCACATCAAACGAATCTGAATATTCGATAACCACCGAAAATGTCCCCAGTCGTGGAACCGGACGCAGAGCCTCCTCGGCCATTGTTGGTTCCTCCAGTGAACCACTCAGGCTGCACCAATTAAGAAATAGCCGTGCAAATGTATTAAGAAGCGCCAAGGGAAAGAATCCGGCGACTCTGGGGTGAGATTTTTGTTTAATTGTTCTGTTTGCAGGTAGTATGCACAAATATCTTGATTTTCCGTAAGAATCACCCAAAGAACAATAACAAAAGCTTAGACCAGTGACATACCAATGGTCGATGGAATTATATAGCAAAACCATTTCTAAATAACTCATAGCTGCTCACACATTAGATATAATTGCAATGCATTTGTTAAAACAGTGTTCTTCAACAGGGTTCCTCATCGCGTCCAGGCTCAGCGAAAATTTGCCCAGGGCCAAGGCGGTGCATTCACGACTTCCGCAACTGGCGGAGCAACTCCCAGTGGCGGGTCTTCTACCGGGTCTGCAGCAGAAAACGCTCCCTCCTCATCTATAAGGTCATCATCGGCGGGGTCTGAGATAAGCAGCTCATTGCATTTGTCTGTTCCCTCCGGAGAACGGCCCAAGACAGAGGACTTTCTCACATTTTTGTGCCTCCGCGGTACGCCTCGGTCGCCAGCAGAACTGGACTTTTTCAATGTTCCCACTCTCGATAACGTAGCTCAGCCAGACTCTAGTGGCGAAGAGGTTGGAGCAGAATTGCACACAGTAGATGCCACCAGCTCTGATACGAGCAGCGATGAAATTCAAATGCCAAAGCGGTTCCGTTCAAGGCGTCGCATCGAGAAGAAGGAAGCCCAGATGGAGTCTTCAGTTGAAGTAATGAAACGCAAGTATATCGAACGAAGGCTTGCTCGAGTCAAAGCCACAAATAAATGCAAAACTCGGGGAGGCATTGATGTATTCAATGCTGGAGCTAACGCCAGAGGCCGACGACACAAGTCAGAAGCCACCGGTCCATGCACTACCAAAAGAACCTCCTTGCGACAGATG
Source organism: Tisbe holothuriae (assembly GCA_900659605.1). Classification (NCBI taxonomy): domain Eukaryota; kingdom Metazoa; phylum Arthropoda; class Copepoda; order Harpacticoida; family Tisbidae; genus Tisbe; species Tisbe holothuriae. Next base: position 7,471 of record LR140039.1, read on the forward strand.
CACCTGGCCTCGCGCAGTCTGTCCGCAACGTCTTTTGTAACCAAAAGAAAAACCGCTGCTTGCAGAATGTCCCGCATGTTGACCCGATTGACTCCGAGAGGCACTACCAAAGCTGCGTTCGTTAAGAGCACGAGCAAAATTAGCCTCTCTGGACGGTCCCTGCGAGGTCGAGACATTGGGAATGCTAGCTCCGATGAGGAGAGTGATGCTGATGATGATGACTATGCTGGCGATGCTGATGGCCGCCGGAGGGAAGCAGTTCGTAGAAGGCGAGGGGAAGTTAAACTGATCTCTAAAAAGTGGAAGAAGAATTTCAAAGCCAAAGAACAAGGTTCAAATCGAAAATGCACTGAGCTTCAAAAGCAGGAAGCCAAGAAAGACTCTGACTTCGACGACAAGGAGCGCCGAAGAAGTGAAAAGAAAAAGGCCAAACCATCACTAAAGGAACTTCAAGATCAATTACTCGAGGAGGCTAAAAGAAAGATTACTGACACTGGATCTGAAATTATACCCACGGCAACTCCTGCTGCTCATGCTCTAGGTCAAAGTATACCTTTGATGGACACAAATCGATCTCTGGCAACATGCTCTGCTAAAAGGAATTATTCCGATCCGACAAACCGGATGCGTCACATTCTTCCAAAGCAGACTGTAGAAGGTTCGGCTGAATCGACGGTTTCCTGGCCAGTCAATACCACTGTAAACCCGATAATATCTATGAATACCGTATCTAAGGCACCAGCTACCAAACCCAATACCAAGAGCACAGTGGTGCATCAAGTGCCATACTCTCAACCACTCTCAATAAATACAGCTTTAGATGCAACATCCCCTTTTGCTTCGCAAACAGGTGTGGCAGCTCAACCAGTAAGAATGGACATGATTCCATCCTCCCTAGACTCTAGTATCAAGCAAAGGAATGAGGCTCTTCCACCAGCCTCTGTCAATGCTCCAAAGAAATGGAATCACAAGAGTGCAAATCTCACCTCACCTGGGCCTCCAATGTTATCTCCTCAAATTTCTTCCTCGTCATCAAAAGCTAATATATCTAATACGCCTTTGACAAAGCCTCGGATTGCAACTGCCATAAAAATTGAAGACTCAAGTCCATCCGCCAGCACTCCAAAATTAATAACTGGAAAGTCTAGGAATGTTAAAGAAGAGAAAAACAGTCCCTATGATTTTGATTCCGAGCTGGTTGATGTTAAGCACAGTGTCCCCTCCTTTCCTCGGAGGTCGAGCAAGCCTACTTCAGGCCATAGGAAGCCTACTACTTCAGATTATAGCAAGCCTACTACATCAGGTCATTGCAGTACCGCTAAGAAGCCGCTTTTATCTCAGAGACCGGCTAAATCTTCGGAAATTGTTAATTGCAGCCTCGAAGGCACCGGCGACACTACCGACAGCTCATTCCCTCTACCCAAAGAGCTTGCAGATCATCTGGCTGCTCAAGCCCAAAAGAAGGGCAACGCTGGTCAAGGCATGACTTACTTTATTCCTCTACAGAGCGATTCCGGCCAATCTCTAGGTGTGGCCGTCAAGTTAGGAACAGAGGGTCCTTCAGGACCTAATCAGAAAGTAGTTATGAAGGCCAGACTGGTGACCAAGTCTACCAAGGATATGACAACAGTCCAATCCAATATTTCTCTTGAAAAACCTGCCTCACAATCAGCTAAGCGAACCACTGGAACTGCTTGTGGAAACAGCAAGTTCCCACGAATGCCAGTTGCAAGTCCCTTATCCGACGCTGACAGCGAAAGCAACGCCCCAGGGAGAAAATCGTCATCGTCATCTTCCAAGAAAGAAGCATTTTCTCCCCACTCCAGAAAGCGAGAGGAGGACGGGCCTACAGTGGACTGCTGCCTGGGCAACGTAGACACATTAGAAACTTTCCCAAAACTTGGCCAGCATGCTCATTTGGTTGAAGCTCCGGTCTACACACCCACCGAGAAAGAATTTAAGGACCCATTAAAGTATATTGAGTCCATACGAAAGGAAGCTGAGCCATTTGGAATCTGCAAGATCATCCCTCCGAAATCCTTTAAGCCGGAATGTAATGTCGATGACGACATGAGGTTCACTGCCTACAACCAATTTGTGCACAAGTTTATGAGTCGGTGGGGTTCCAATGCCCGGGAAATGGCTGCTATCAAAAAGTATTTGGAAACTCAAAATGTTGTCATCAAAACGCATCCAATCATTGGTGGTGTGGAAATAGATCTCCCGGCGCTATACCATGCAGTGCAAAACTTTGGTGGCCTTACAGAGGTCATACAGAGGAAGCGATGGAACAAAATTGCCGACTACCTTCGTATACCCAAGGGTACTCAGGATCGAGGCAACAAACTTGATGACATCTACTGCAAGTTCATCCTGCCCTGGGACACTCTCAGCGACGTTGAGCGGGAGGACTTGCTTCGGGTAGTCGACGAAGAGTTTGATGAGCTCCACTCACGGAAACTGACCAAAAACACGTCCAACTCTGAGGAAGATTCCGACCGGGACGACGAAGACGACGACGAAGACGACAATGTTTCCGAGGACGAGGACATGGAGTGCGTGCTCAAGGGAAAGAGCACGTCTTTGAGTCAGTTCTACAGGGTGGCGCGAAATCTGATGATCATGATCTTTAAAAAGGAGGATCCGGACCCGCGCCAAGTAGAGGAGGAATTTTGGAGACTCGTTTTGGAGCGAGACTGTCACATCCAGGTGATGCAGGGTTCCATCGACACAGGAGATGAAGGATTTGGCTTCCCAACGACTCGAGCCTCCTCTTGCGGGCGTCATCCGTGGAATCTCAAGATGCTGTCCAACAATCGACGCTCAATACTCAGGAGCATGGGTCCCATTATGGGTGTTACGGTGCCGACACTCCACGTAGGGATGGTATTTACCACAGGCTGCTGGTATCGAGACCCCCACGGACTTCCTTGGATTGAGTATCTGCACTCGGGAGCACCCAAAGTTTCATATGCGGTTCCAGATTCTCACAGTATTGCATTTTTTACTGCTATGAAGCAGCTGGTCCCATCGTTCTGCAAGAAGAAAAAGATTTGGCTTCCAGCAGACACAACAACGGTACAGTAGAGCAAAGGAGGACTTGAGAGTTTTCAATTACATTATTTGTTTTACATTTTAGGTTCCTCCCAATTTACTGGTCAAACATGGCGTCTCAGTTACCAGGATCGTACAAGAACCAGGCGAATTTCTTGTGGCCTTTCCTAAGACCTACACGTCATATACGTGCACTGGTTATGCCATTTCTGAATCGGTCTTTTTTGCCCCAAATGATTATCTTGACTTTGCTCGTGCAGAGTTTCAAAATATCCGGGAGAGCAAAGAGCCCATGATGTTTCCACTGGCCAAGCTGGTGATATCTATCGCTGGAGATGCATCAAGCTCAGTTGAGACGTTGGCTGGAGTGAAACCACTTTTGGAAGGAATTCGTGATGACGAGTACATTAAGCGTACCATGATATCTGACTTAGGAGTGAAACAGTCTGAGAGGATCATTCTTCGAAGCAAAAAGCAAGACCAAGATGATGAATACGAGTGCGAAGTCTGCAGCGAAAATCTCTATGTGTCGTATGTGAGTACCCTCAGCGTTCAGCAAAAGTATTCTAACTCTCTATAATTGTTTTTTTTTCTTTAGGTATGCGATATCAAGGAAGATAGTTACTTTTGTCTTACACATGCGGTCAAGTATCTACAGGGGTTGAAACCCTCTCAGAGGAAAAACTGCAAGCTTCTCTTCACTCATAGCAAAGAGGAAATTTCGCTGCTAATTAAGGACCTGAACAAAAAGATTCAGGCTGATGACGTCGGCAGTTCCGATTCCTCTTCGTCCTCTGATGATGAAATCATCCTCTCCAAGCGAGTGATCGTGCAGAGGAAAAAGTCTTATGTCGAGGAAGACAGCAGCAGCAAACCAGTCAAAGTGGTGCATGCCAGAGCTCCCTCTCATACTGGACAGGGTGGCTGCAGCGGAAGCAAGGAAGATGCTCCTTTAAAGAAAATAATAAGCCGTAAACGATCTGCTTCCAAAGATGAATCAAAAAGTGCGGGGAAGCAAGCAAGGAAACCAGCTCAAGAAAGAAGAGAGAGCGAGTGTATTGCCGGGTCAAGCAAGAATATGACTGAAGTTACTTCAAAGCGAGAAAGCAGGGACAGAAGAGCGACCGGCAGCAAAGCTGGAAACCTAGTTGTCGACTTACTCGAAATGATGTTGTCGGCTTCGGAGACAGACAATGAGGATAGTGATGACGATTCCGAAGTTAACTGGTCGTAATAAATGCAGAAAGTAAATAAATTTAGTTAATTGATATACAAGTTAAGGATATGCTAAAAGTATGTACGGTATTAAATTGATTGCTACTTTTTCAGCCTTAAAAAAGTAGAAAAAGGTCAAACAAAACTTAATAACCAATTAGCTGAAAATTACCACAAAATATCTTGTAATGCCCAAACGAAATCAACTTAGTTCTTCTGCTGTCGAACATAATACGAGATTTTGTGATTTATCAGCCAAACCTTGTACGATTATAAACGATTTTTTCCGACGCCGGGAGCAGATATCCATGCACGCCGGGAGGCTAGAGAAAAGAATGCTAATTTTCAAATTCCAGGCCTCCGACGCTCCTTTATTTTCCTCTTTTTTCCTTTATTTTGATTTTCCATCTCTATGAACTCCTTTAAAAGAATATTTATTCCTTTATTCCTCTTTTTTGCTCCCAAATTGCTGTTTTCCTCCTCTTTTTGAGAATTTTGTTCTTTTACTTTTTATGCCTCAGTTGTAGTGCCTGCGTGACTGTAACTAAGTACTGAGCTCAAAACATTGAAGTGCACTGGTACTGTTTGTATGTTGTTACCTCAAAAAAACTGAAAAGTAGCTAAATCACTCAATTTTTGCTAGCACAAAAAGGCTGTAAAACTCCTTTATTTTCACCTATAAATGCTTACAAACTCCTTTATTTTGCCGAAAATTTTCCTTTATTTTCTTCAAAAACGAATTTCTCTATTTCCGCCAAAGGTGCGTCGGAGGCCTGAAATTCTTTTCTTAGAAGGCTTTAGACCTAAACCTCAGGCAATATCAATGACAATAATGGTAATAGTAATGACAATGAAATGGCGATTTTTATTCTGACAGCTGTGCACAAACAGCCAAACATAAGGTGAGATTCCGTTTCCGGTCGCCACCAACAGCAGACGTCTCTCGTTTCATCAAGAAAAGTTTGACCGGCTTAAGGTAGTGATTGGGACCAGAGAACCCTCCCAACTGGTCAGGAATCCTAGAGGAGATCTGTATTAAAAAATTATAAAAAAAAATTAATATAGAGCTCCTCTAAGGAATCCCTCCCTCACCCCTCCTAAAGCACTGGGGGAAAGTAGGGAAGAATCCAAATTTCGCGCTCTTTTCTCCGACTTTTCGAGGTCAAAAACCGCGGAACTTGCCCACATTTCGAGGACAAAACCTCTCTCTCCCTTCAGTGCTGAGTGGAATTTGTCCGCGAGAAACTGAGTATACCAGGCAACCAAAGAAGCAGCAGCTGACGTCGGCCTGCCTTGCCTGCTTTCCCTACTTTCCCCAGCACTTTAGATGGCACCGGTAATTCCTTAAGCCTCAGGAACGCTCCCAGTGGTCAGAGTAATCTTTGCTGCTTACCCCCTTGGTGTGCAATCTGAATTTTGCTTACTTCTAGTGGTTTTCATCTGTTTGGAATGCAGACTAGCCGACGGTACACATTTGCGGCTCCCCTTAGAAGCAATTTGGTTCTCCCTGTATATCTCCGTAGTCTCCACCATTTAATCTCCTTGCCGGCCTTCGAACAAGGTTGCCCCACTTGGGTTTTGATGCTAGACCTGGTTCCTGTGTTGCCGCGTTGACAAATTCCTCCTTCTTCTTGAGTAGCTTGATGTCGGCGAGGTCCCAGCTGTTGAAGTTCACAAAGCCACAGAGTAAAACGACTGCGCCATATTAATGAGTTTAGTACGTCTGATGCTATCGAGTATCAAGTTGTAACTGATGCTCTAAGAGCTTGTACCGGTATTTCGTAACAACGATTAGGGTACAATTGTCGGCTGATGAACCGACGAGATATCAATAGCCAGGATGTTCATGATGAACAACCCAAGCCACAACCGCAACATGACCCCCATGACGTCCTACCCCTACTTTGGCAGCAGCCGCCGCAACCACGTGCCCGCCATCACATACGAGTCCAACTAACGGATTGTCTCCATCATTCAGTGCCTCCAAGGACTTTAATTCATTTAGTGCCCGCCAGGGACTCTTACTCTTACAAGTGCCTCTAATAGGACGATCAATTGTAGTGCTTTAGTGCCCACTAAGGGACCCATTTAATGATAACTCTAATTACTTTTTAGTGCCCGCTAGGGACAGATAAATTTTCACCCATTTCAATCTTAGGCTCATTGACAGCGTATATGCTATGATCTCATTATTATCTTGATATTACAACACGCAAGAAGACAACACCGCTATCACATTTTATAAAGAACACCCTTGTGAATGAAGAACACATCATAAGAAGAACCATGATTCATTAGACTTATTCACATCTTGTGATTATCCTATTAAGCGTACAAGCCACATGCGTCGGTTCAATGTTAATTATAATGACTTTAAGATTGACAATAAACATTCGTTATCTTGACCGCCTATAGTACGGACTCTTTGTTAACAGTTTTGTAATGGTCTTTAAATGCTGGTTCTATACTGATTGCATATTGAGGAACTTATTCCTTGCTTCCTCTTCATAGGCTAGTGGTTGTATTGTCACCAGGCCGTCCGTCATCTGCGTCATCTCATCAGTTAAAGTACTTTCTTGTTGGGATTTCGACGGATTCGAAATTTCTTTCACGTTTTGGACGTCCACTTTTGTTGGTTGACAAAACAGGAAAGGGAGAGCACCGCTGTAAGTGTAAGCTCTCCCAAGAGCACCGCTGTAAGCTCTCCCACATCTCTTTTTTTGCTCTTTTGCTTAAAGTGGTTATAGAGGCTCGTAAGCCTCTCTCAGCTTCTCTTTTGGTCAGGGGAACCATAAAGTTTCTCTTTTCGTTGTTTTCTCTTCTTAATATTACTGGCAGAGTTCATTAAATGATTCCCCTGTTCTTGTTTTCTTTGCTGCTCAGGTTTTGCCCGAGATGTGTCAGATTTGGAGCTCGGGTCGAGTCGGAACCAAACTGTAGTACTAAAGCAGATGCTCTTGTTTTCTTTGCTGCTCAGCTTTTGCCCGAGATGTGTCAGATTTGGAGCTCGGGTCGAGTCGGGACCAAACTGTAATACTAAGGCTCAGCCTACATCTAATTTTTCCTGGAGCCAAAAGAGGCTTTTTGAAGGGGAAATCCCTCCAAATCAAGGCCATCTGATGGTTTAGAGCCTTTAAAGGCCTCTGGACATGGCTGGAAACGTCTTGGTGGCTGACTTCCAGTCCGCTTAAGCAGAGTATTTAGCTCTGAGGGTGTTTCCAGACATGTTTTGCCCTGAGAAGGGCAGATGGGGGTTTTGGGGTTTTTTAGGTGGGTGTGGCCATAATGGCCACGCCCAGTGGGTGTGGGAGGGGTGAGGGAGGGATTCCTGACCAGTTGGGAGGGTTTTCTGGCCCCACAGTCCACTGCAAGCCGGTCAAACTTTTCTTGTTGAAACGAGAGACGTCTGCCCGCGGCGGAAAGCGGAAACGGAATCCAATTTGAATTTTATTTAGTGCACTTAAGTTGGATATATAACAGTACCTAAGCACTTTTGTGTGATGTGAAGTAATAAGATATTAAAAATCTTCTCGAACTTCATGTCATCATATTAAAATATAATGCAAAACGTGATCTGCAAAGATCGTATTGCAGTTTACTTTTATAACATAAGGCTGAGGAAACATAACACAGCAAAATAGTTCACTCTTCCTCCTGAAGAGGAGCGTCAAAGAGGCTCACTTCCGCCTAGTGTGCCTTTTGAAAGTATTCTATTTATATCTTCCTTCTACGTTTTGCTTTTGCTTTCCTTGCTCGCCTGCGCTGCCTTGAGTGCCTTCAAGATTTTGTGACGTATAAAGATCGAGAGCAAACTAGGGACGAGGAAAGATACTTCTGTTAGGAAACCAAAACTAACTGCATTTTTATTTTAAGCCCGTAGAATTTCATAAAAGTAGATTAATATGGAATAAATGCTTCGAGAATAGGTTTGGTATAACTTTACTTAATCGTTAGGCAATATTGCAATGAGTGACATAGATATATTTGCTATATTGGTCGTCACAGCAAGGTCTGGCGTCCCTGCTTCAGCTGGAATTGCCAACACTCTCGTTTGTGGGTCTTCCTTTATGATGGCTCGATAGCTCGGAATCTAACTTATTTCATGGTATGTAAACGACTTTTTAGTGTTAATTACTTACTTAAGAATCACGTGAAATTAGTTTCTTTTCCTGCCATGACGCATAAATGACTAGAGAAGAACTTTTTGAGATTTTGCTGTAATCTCGCTATTTATTGAGAAACACCTCACGGAACCTTTCTTTCCGATTGAAATTATTGGCGCGCAAATCGGAAAAACGGCGGACAATGAAACCAAGATGAATCGCTGCGAGGGAATAATATAAAATTATGTTTCTTGTTAATCAAGCACGATTAACATTAACATAAACCGCAAAACTCGGAAGACTGCCGGCCAAATAAAATGTCAACTTGAATTGTTTTGATGAAATGAATATTTGTCATTACTTGGATTAATGACTCAATATCAGCAGTGGGAAAGTAAGCAGTCAACTTATTAATTCTTTTATAGTGAGTATCTCATTTGTCAAAAAGCAAACAATATATTTTGCGAAATTGTCATTATCAAGCATAGTTTCCCAAATCATTTGCAAACATGACAAGCTATTTATGTATTATAACATAAACACAATTAGTCACAGCCTCTAATTTGCTAGAATATTAACTCTAAACACAAATTCGTTGCACTTTGCTCAACTTCAGCTGTGGAAACATCATTCTGAATATCGATCAATTACCCTTTTTCTCCCGATTCTTCCCTCTCTCCAGGGTGACAAATAGACAAACAAATACCTCACAAGTCGGAGGAGAGTTTAGAAGAGAGAGAGAGAGAGAGAGAGAGAGAGAGAGGAGAGAGCGCGGACTTGAAAAAGCATATCCGTTTCATAGATAGAGTTGAAATGAGAAAACGCCGCCAGTGACCGGTCAAAAATCTCGCTTTCCGACTTCCAACAGCGATGACTCTATAGTGGCATCAACAGTAGCAAGACAATTCTAAAACGTACTGATTTCGCTATATTTTTTAAAGAACATATTGTTGTTATGATAGAGTCTTAGATCATTTTAGTTACTGGAGTAATCTGCACCACCCTTTCTGAAAGTTGAATATCACAAAAATTCACAATTAATAGTAAGCAATATACATATTGTTGGAGCCATTTTAAAAGCGCTGCATAATTAATATCCTCAAACTTTACGTTAACCTCGAATGCCTGTCTAATGTCATCACGCTATCTCTATCGCAAAAGTTTACTCAGCCACCAGCAGGTTCCACTTTTTGCAGATGTTTCCGAAATTATCCTTTTCTCGGCACGTGCCGTCATCTTCAGCCCACCGACCTGCGAGAGGATTAACCAACGGTCAGTTGCAGCTCAGTGGAAGAAGTGATGGTTATGATGGTGCCATAGATAGCACACAGATCACAGGTTGACCGACAGCTTCCATTGAGCTGCAACTGAGGCTAAGACGAGATCGGTGGCGTCTCTCAAAATAGATCAAACGGCTCAACCTGCTGCTGCTGCTACTGTATTTTAAATATAAAACGTCACTGACCTCTGCTGATGTTATTTACAACGAATGACAGAAACGTCGTTTATTTTGTGCACTATGAATGCTCGTTATATGCTTATTTCGGACTCTTCATTGTCACCTTGGAAAATCGCCCTCCTTTTCCAGAGTTATGGCTTCCCAATGAATGGATTCCGTCTTAAAATCAGGTGAATATATTGAACTTGTTTCCTTCTCTTTGAATAAGACGCTTTGTTACGTTATGGCAAAAGTCGACGTAAGGAACCCAACCCCTGGAAAATAGAAGCCCAAACCCAAACGCTATATGGATTTATAGATTCATTTTAAGTGTTAAACTGCTCAGCGGAATGAATGGCTTTACCCGACGAGAGCAAGACGTGCTGAAACGCTTTAAGCAATGTGCATAAGCGTTGTAAAGTGTCTCGTCGTAACTCACAGGGTCATCCATCGCCTTCGAAGGATTCCTTGGCAGGTTCTGAATGAACATTTCGCTTTTCTTCTTCGTCTTCTTCTTGCATCCGCTGCTTCAGGACCTGATTTTCAAATTGCTGCTTCTGTTAAGAATGAAAAAGAGGTTTATTTGACACATGCAGCGAACACTGTTTTGTACTGCTGGACACACTAAACCGTGTGGTATATAATCTTCAAAATCCCCCATACACCCTACCGATTAGGTTACTTATGTACAGAAGCCTGCTCATGGATTTATAGTAGCAAAGCCTTCGCTTCCCCGACTATTAGTGAATTCCTCGGCTGGTAAAAGACAAAAACAGGCAATGGAATGAACATTAAATCCTTCTTCTGTTCTTCTTTCTTTTCTTGAAGAGTGCTGAAACCATTCAATTAGAGAGATAATAGCTTGAGCCCACCCCCTTCAAGACCCTTTATCTTGCCCGTTGTAACAATATAATAAGCGCTGATAATCATAATCACAATATACCTCCCATATTTTCCTCCTCAGCTCAGCAGTCAGCTTGCAGGCTGTTTGTCAAAATGAGGCGCTCATAGAGCTCCTTATATTTTTCTTGAGTAGTGAAGCCGGCTGCAGCTCAGGCAGATATTATCTAATCAGGGCAAAGTAGGCAGAAGCAGCGGCTACCAACAACTACTTGACCACACACATTTCTGTGTCCAGGCCATTCTCGCAACAACTGTAAGTGAGAAAGAGGTAACAAAACGGGAGAAGAAGAAGAGCAGCTGCATCTTACAGAAGGAAGAAGTATAAACGGTTTGAGATTGAAATCTATTTTCGCTAAAAACGGCTTCTTCTTTCACGCGTGTGTTTAATTGTTTTGCCGGATATATCGACGCAATTAATCGTTTATTTCCCATGCAAGGTGGAAAGTCTTGTTCCAAGTCCATTCTCCACGCTGAGCACATTATCATCTGACCGAGGAGGTCGTAAAACGTGTGCCGCCCGTATTCCCCGTCTTTTTCAATCTATCGTCTTCTCCTCCGTTCGCCACCTGACTTTGTCTTTTTATACACATTTGCCATCAGATCTATCCAATCAACCAACGTCCTCAGGAGACACAACGCACAAGGAAATTAGCTCCTCCGGTTTCAGAGCAGGTTGTCTCTCCTCTCTCTCCTTGGTGGCAAAGGCAGGTGCCGAAATTCCCTTACAGTGACGAGAAGAGTCCAATTTCCAGAGATACGGTGGAATTTTTGACGGTTTTTGTCGAGTATAAGGGTTTGGAGAAGGACTAACTGATATTGGAACACTAATTAGAACTCTATCATGGATGGTGACAATATTGTTATTATGTCAAAGCTGTAAGTTGTTATATTAATTTCATACAGCAACAAATATTCACCACAATGTAATTATTGGGCTGCGTAAATATTCTTGTCTCATGGTCAGAAAGGGGGAGTAAATAAAAAAGCCTAAAGGTAATGTAACATTTTACGTTTGTTATGAACCTGCTAGTTGATTGGTTACATATTTTTTATAAAATTGTATCTACCTTGAACAACTCCAAGTTGAATACTTTCCCGTCACAGGAAAGAGTTTTGCAAGGTGCTTCGATGAAGACAATCTTGATAAGAATCCAACTCTAACAACGACAAGGACTCGTGCACATGTCGGAGCGGAACAACAAGTTGGAATAAAGAGTTCATAAAAATGTAAAACCGACGATTGTATCTAAAACTTTGTGAAGGACAGAAATATTACCGCTGGGGAAAGGAAAAGCGGTAGACTTACTAAACAGCATGGAATTATTAATGTAAAATGCGGTTTTATTTCTGCTGGTACCAAGGAAAATACATAATAGAGGTAGAACAAAGAAGCGTCTTACTAAGTACGCAGAGCAAATTCTGTGTGCGCCAAAACCTTTCTCCTCTCAGCCCTTCCTTCTTCTTCAAACTGAGCGAATGAGGCAAGAAAGACATGAGAGGAGAAGTGCTTGTCATTGACACAAATTTAATGCATGTAAAAATTTACACAGGAATCCTTGAAATCAATTACAAGATACAAGCACATGTTCTGCTTCATGTAGATTCTTTTTTTGCAATATGTTGCACAGATCTTTCTTTAATATTCATATTTGCTTTGATGCCGCTTTTGGTAAAGCATTCTCCCTCAAACATTCTTTCTTTAGATTTTCTCATACATCCAATCAAATGGACGCATTTAAGAGCATGTGTGCGCGGGCTCTGATTGGCTGAATCGGCGCACACAGATGCTGAGTAACTCCCATAAAGATCAGCTGCTGAAAAATGCGGAAATTTCTTAGTTTTCTTTGGTCAACCTTTAGTTGTACGGCGTTGGCTGGTACTTAAAAATGACCTGTATACCGAATAATGACAATACCTAATGGATTTTGATACAAGGAAGGGCTACTTATGGAGTATGGTAGTAAATATTTGTCTGCTGTAAACAATTTTCATGCCTTATTAAGATTCTATTTCCCTTTCTCTTTAGTACCTAATTAATATGCTCCAGCCACTCTCATCTGTTGACACAAAACTTTTGCTGAATGTGTTTGCTCAACTTTTTCTTTTTCTTCCATCGTCCGTCGCCATCAGTCAATTTTTAATTCTGCGGTATGCAAACGACTTTCAAATTAGAGAAAAAACGAA
>LR140040.1:0-20373 GCA_900659605.1 Tisbe holothuriae
AAAAATCCATCTGCCGAGGCCGGGATTTGAACCCCGGCCCCCTTGCATGGAAGTCTCGCATGCTAACCATTCCGCCACGGGCTTTCACCCCATATTAAAGGATTATATTGGGATAATTGGGAGTTATGTCATTCGGCTGTCCAATTGATAAGAAGCAAAAGGTACCAAATATGAATGTTCTAATTCTATACGAGCTTGATATAAGCATTTGAGAGAGTATTTACGTCTTATGTACTATAATAGTAGCAGTACAGAGCATAAACCATACAATAAAAGTCTTTCTTGGCTTTTCTGAAAAGTTACAACTTTGACTCGAGAACTCTTATCATTTGGACAGCAGCATTGTAATGAGTGGGATAATATTAAAAAGGGTTTGAGAACATTATACACTGGTAATCATAATGTTATTATGTCATTTCGAACATTCAGTCACGTGTGGAAATGTCTTGGTCCGTTTTATTTGCTTTGTATCATTATTTAGAAATATACTAATAGTCTAAAACCATGCATAATTACTTTTTAAAACGTTGAATGCTGGTAATAATCACATTAAATAAATAAGACTTTCGGCAAACTCATAATGAACGAATACTAAAACATTACATACACAAAGTTCACTTTAACACGGTAAAATCCATCTCTTTTAACAATTACATAAACCCCATCCTTACTACGCAATATACGGCATCAATATTTTCATTTCAACTTCACCCCCTTCAGCCCATGTTTATGTTATTCCAAGCTCCATGTCTCGCTTTTAACGAGGTCGCGTGCGAGCCGCGATCACATCGACACAACGGACGTAACGGTTTACTTTGTCAAGTGGCGTGTTATATTGGTTGGCACAGTGGGCTCTAATGAGATATAATCATTTGTCCAATGCAATGAGATATAAAAACTCCTTGGCCCAATGTTATGGAATATGTCAATTGTTTTCTATAGCAAGTCAGCTGTCCAAATTATCTAGCCAAAATTCTAACTCTTCAACAAAGCCAACAGTCTTTTAACAAATGTTTATGCTCTGTACTGATCCTATTAATGTACACAAGATGTTAAGGACTCTTTTTTTGCTCTCTTTCAAGCGCTTTGTAGAATTATAATAGACATATTTGGCACCTTCTGCTTCTTATCATTTGGACAGCTGAAGTGTAACAAGTATATTATTAAATATTGTTAATGAATCATTTTGGATGTTTTAAAAAGAGAAACCACTGTGTGCAAGTTTTGAGCAACTCTCGAGATCATCTGATTAAATGCTTATAAACGAAGCAGAAGAGAGTTTTTTGGGGAGAAGCATCATCAATTCATCATACAACTATTATAATACAAATTGCTCTATTTCTATAGAAAAGAATGACCATTTAGAAGCAATCATGTTCATTCATAAGACCGTAAAACTGTAAAAGAATTGGAGATACAAGTAGTATTGTCGCAACATGTTAAGTAAGGCTGCAGCTAACATTAGTATAAATATTAAATAACAGCGTCAAGCCATTACACACTTTAAATCCAGCATCAATTCTTATACTACAGCGCGGCTGTCCAAATGGTAGGAAGCAAAAGGTGCCAACTTTGTTTGTTCTAGTTCTACTAAGAGCTTGAAAAAGGCATTGGAAAGAGTCCTTAACCTCATATGTATGTTAATAAGATCAGTACAGAGCATAACACATTTGTTAAAAAAAGCTTCATTGGCTGTTCTGAAGAGTTAGAAATTGGGCTAGAAAATTCTGATCATTTGGACAACCGACTGCGTGTTTCTGTTGTCTACAAGAACTACTCCTTCCTTGCATCATGAATACCGTCAGTCGGTCTTTCTGTCACAAAATTGGTTTCAATCGTATGTTAGCAACAAGAGAAGTCACGTTTGAAACATGCAACAGCAATAACAACAAGAGATAAAAAAAGAACATTTGGTGTCAGAAATATCCTTGGCCTTATAAATGAAAGAGGATTAAAGAGTCGTTCGGACATTTTGTGGCAGCTTCTCTGTTAAATATATTTTTTTTTGTCTGGTGATCTGAGAGTAGCAGAAAATAATATAAATTTAAAACTGGTAATAACTAATTAGTGTGTAAACCTACTTTTATATGTTATATTTGTTTCTCTGCTTGTCTAACAATAAAACATATATCTGTTCATATATGCATATTAGCATTTAGCAACTTGGAGCCATATTTTAAAGCCTCTTATCCAGCTTAAAAAGCTCAACAGCAAGTAGAATGAATGCTCTAAACCTGCCTTCGTATGATCAGAGTATATATTCGATATTCATGTATTGATCTCCAAGGCAACTAAAGAATGTACATTTATCCGATCCGTCCACAACACAGCACTTTACATGCGACAATTTTATGTTGATCTCACGTTTCCAGTCAATAAAATATTGCCTCGATAAATCTATTGACGGCCATCGACATGTAAATCTAAGCATTGGGAAGAATTACATTTGAAAAGTAATTCTTAAAATTTTCATGGAAAATGTAATTTTAGAGGTAATTTAGGTGTAATTATATGCTATTGTAATTCCTAGATGACGTAATTCTTGACATATGTAATTGTAATTCTTGTACAAAAATGTAATTCTAGGCCATAGGGTAATTTAGGTTTAATGCTATATTATTGTAATTCCTAGAGTACATAATTCTTGAAAAATGTAATTGTAATTCTTGTACAAAAATGTAATTCCACGGGTAATTTAGGTTTAATGCTATGTTATTGTAATTCCTAGAGTATGTAATTCTTGACAAATGTAATTTTAATTTTTGTAAAGTAAATGTAATTTCCCAATGCTTGCTTATACATCATTATTGTAATGCCTAGATTACGTAATTCTTGACATTTGTAAATAAATGTAATTGTAATTCTGGTAAAATATATGTAATTTCCCAATGCTTGCTTATACATCGTCGATGCCGACAATGTATTGAGCGGGCGGTGATCAATTTTGAGGCGGTGATTTGGGGGATAAAAGTGTAATAAAAGTTTGAATATGTGGAACGGGACTTTTATTTTGGGGACCGATGAAAGAGCATTTGGTGGTCTCGTTTGAATAATGGTTTTGTTGATGTATTTTGTAGGAGGTGTACGTACAACAGAGTGTTTTTTTTATTAAATTACGGCCACAACCTTTATTTGGTAGGAACCATGATTTACTTTATTAAATATTGCTCCATTTAACGATTTGATTACGACAATTGTGATTTTTTAGATTAATAATGCACAGCTGCTAGTCTCAATACTAATCAATCAGCTGACACGATGATGCCCTATTATCTCTTTATAAAGCACAAAACCGCAGATTCAAATATACTCGAGAGCTTTATTGTTGCCTAAAGGCGCAAATAAAAGCCGCCATGGATGTCATAGATTCTATTAAGAGCTCTGTGGGCGATCACGATTTTGCAACCATTATTCATCACAATCTGTTCTAGAGCCGGCCAAACAAATATTGTAAATGTTTTTGTTGCATTTAAATGCAAAAATGTTCTATTTAAAGGCTAAATCGGCTGTCCAAATTATTAGAGTTCTCTAGCCAAAATTATAACTCTTTAGCTAGAGGATCCAACAAAGGCTTTTAACTTATGTATTATGCTCTGTACTGATACAATAAAAGTATGAAAGAGGCAACGGCCACTTTTGAATGATTACAAGCTCTTTTTAGAATGAGAACAAACAGGTTTAGCACCATATGGTTCTAATCTTTGGGACAGCTGAAATAACGACATTACCTTACTTACTTAGTCGCAATCATTGGGAAGAATTTTTATCTTAACTTTTCATATTCATGGAAAATGTAATTCTAGAGGTAATTTTGGTGTACGTCGTATTTGTATGCTATTGTAATTTATAGAATTACGGCATTCTTGACCATTTGTAAATATCATTGTGGTAAAATAAATGGAAATTCCAAATAAATGGTTAGTTGGGTTAGGTCTGAAAAAAATGGAGCCATCTGCTTTTTCATGAAATGGGCTTTCCAAAATATAATAATAATAGTTTAATGCGGCGACTGAGTCAAAGAAAGAAAGGTCAAAGGTGTTCTTTCAATGTGTTTCCAAAGGTATAAAAACGATTTGATAGCGAATAAAAATGCTCTATTTGACGTTGGATTAGTAGATGTTGAGTAAGATTTTATGGGGCGAAATAAAAATGCGGGTCTTTTTCCTCTCTGTTTTTTTTTCGTTATTTCTCAATGGCTGATGCTCACATAAATAACATATAAAGCCAATTAGATCGAGAGTCTGTCGACCCCTCAAAATACACAAAAACAGTGTATTGAGCAGAAAAAATGCAATGTGTTTACATTTTAAACCCGAGAAAAAAATAGCTGTAAAAGGCTAATACTGCACAGTTTTAATATGTAGCCAGCAATTTACAGTATAGCTAATTTGTTATCTAATATTTCCCTTATCCCTTAAACCGCAATATTACAGAATAGCTAATATTAACAATGCTATATTCTCTTAGACCAAGCTTAAACCTATTCGATATTCATTATCATATCCCTATTTTCCACTATTTTGTAACGTCAATTCTCTCTTACAGTCCTAATCTCAGATCCCATCTCGCTTATTTTTTCGTTGTTGCTCCGTCATTTTTTCCCATGGTTGGAGTCGCTGTTCAGGCGAAAAATGTCACTGCGATCTTGTTACATAAGAAGTACTCACGGATCCACTGTAGAAGTCTTGAACATAACACTACTAATATTTGTTAATGATATATTATCACTATCATTAACATCATATAAGATTCATTCGTTATAACGTTTTCTACTATACAAGTTGTAACTTAAGATTTAGCTCTCTTAGACATAACCAAGGCATATAGAGTGGACATAACCCATACATTTTTCCTAACAAAGTACATTTGTGTCTTTTAGAACCATTGGAGTTGAATAATAATTCTATTTCTTAAACCTCTTTTCGACCTAAGTGACATGCAAAATCCGCCATCCCATGCAACACTATTATATAACAAACAATGCCAAGCAGCTCGTTTGCCCTTTTCCTCCTCCTCCAGTCTCAAGAAAACTATGCAAAACCTCACGTTAATTAGCAACGGAGTTGAGTATTTGTTTTAACAAGATAGAAGAGCAGTCGCTTGCATAAGAATGATCATTAAAAGCAACTCGTAAACAATCATACAACGTGTTTTGTAGCCATCCGCTCGGCTGTCCAAATGATAAGAAGCAAAAGGAACCAAATCTCATTGATCTAATTCTATAAAGAGCTGGAAATAAGCATTTGAGAGAGTCCTTAACTTCTTACGTACTTTTATAGTACCAGTACAGAGCTTAAGATGTGTGCTAAAAGTCTTCAATGGCTCTTCTGAAGAGTTACCATTATAGGTAGAGAACTCTTATCATTTGGATATCCGCCGGCTAATGAATGTAGGCGGCATACTACTGCGACAATTACAGATACAAAAACGACCTTTCACGAGAGAACATAATGGGAGTTTTATGCGTAAAAAGTGTAACGACCGCTATTTGGCGTTGAGTCGTGAGAATATGAGTAGTTGTCTTGGAAGTGTAGAAATATTGGGAACTAATATTCCATGAATTTTGTACTTTATTGCAAAACATACGTTGCAAAAGCTATATATATTTAGATAAGCAATGATCAATTGACTCAAAGAGATATTTTTTTATTAACAATCTACTTTATCTTTAACCAGAAATTACCGGATTTTACCTCAAAAACCTGCAAAAAGACTCGAAGTCATAAATATTATTGAATACAGTTGTTAGAAGTTAACACTTAAACACCATTGTTAATGCATTAATTCACTACTTACCTGTTCATTAAGTGACTAACATTGCCAAAAATGAATACTTAATGCGTAGATATAGCATGTTTTACTTGAGCGGTAAATTTTTGGTAAGTGTATTAATATTGTCCAGTAGATGTACTGCATGGTTTGCTCTCAGTAAACTGCATTAAACTTCTTCTTCATGGTCAAGTTCCGACACATAGATTCGATTAACCGACGTCATCAGCGCTTGAAATAGAAACATTCGCGAGATTAAAACAGTGCACTCATCGACTGTCCAAATGATAAGAGTCAAAAGGTGCCCAATTTGATTGTTCTAATTATATAAAGAGCTTGAAATAAGCATTCAAGAGAGTTTTAACCTCTTTTATACCTTCTATACTGTAGTATCAGCACAGAACATAAAATATATTTTAAAATTCTTTGTTGGTTCTTCTGAATTTTTTATTGAGAACTCTTATCATTTGGACATCCAACGTTGTGTTAATGTGGCGCTCAGAAAGTCGTGACATTAAGTGAAATGTGTCTTTTTAGCTCACGACTGTTTTTGCACTTGAAGATGTTGGATTAAGGTCAAAGGAGTTATGTAATCGTTGGCAGAATGTTCAAGTGTTTATTGCTCGTATTTCCGTTGGGTATTATTTTCAATCACATTCCGTCTTGAAGTGTAAATGTGATATTTCTACGCGTTATTATTGTTAGATTGATTTATACAGTTACTGTAGTGGACGTACAATCGATTTACCCAATGACAATTAAGATTCTCATCTAATTCAAAATTTAATTCTATTTCTTATTCCTGGAAACCTACTTTAAATGTTCAAAAAGGATCCTTAACAGCCGCAAACTTTCCCATTACTGCATAATGACTTAAATATGTAGCCATATTTGTTGTTGTTTAGTACGGGGTTATTTCAAATGTTAGATCATATTACGCAGCCTTTAATAAACCGCATGCTCATCTTGACCACAAACATAACATAAAGATGCCAAGATTTGCTCATGATCTCGGGTATAAAACGAATTTATGAGATCTCTTGAGCCTGATGTTACGTGATAGTTCGGCTGTCCAAATGATAAGAAGCAAAAGGTGCCAAGTATGTATGTTCTAATTCTATACAAGCTTGAAATAAGCATTTGAAAGAGTATTTTACCTCTTATGTACTATTATAGTATCAGTACGGAGCATGAACCAGGCCGGCATTAAAAGTCTTTCTTGGCTCTTCTGAAAAGTTACAACTTTGGCTCGAGAACTCTTATCATTTGGACAGCCGAGTTGCAATGAGTGTTTTGGAAATATTGCTGGAAACCATAATATTGCCATGGCATAAAGTATGGCTTATTAAAGAGTAAATGCTCTTGAACTTTCTGGAAATTAATTATAACTGACTAAAATGGAATAAAAGAACATTTGAAGTACTTCGTCTGCTCCATCAGATACACAAGGTATTCTTTAAAAGTAGCAATTAACGCACGAAGCTGTTTGTTTTCGCTTTTTTGTCGGTTATTATATGTGAAAAAACATCCTGTACTCAATATGTTCTAGACAAATAGAATAGCACTGTAAAATATCAATAGCAAAGCATGAAATTTTTGTACCAAAATAAAATACTATGATGTTAAGTTTTAACACTGTTAGGCTCATAATTATTGCAACATACGTGAGCAGTATTGTCACTGCTAAGTGCCAAGACATTCCGTCAAAACACTTCCATTGTTCCACGATAAAGAAACTACTCCAGCGTGCACACAAGCAACATCTTAACACAGGTGACGCCTTCTGTGCGCTTAAGACGTTCCCCGTCCTATCTTGAACAAATCTTCAGTCGTGGGAGCGCGCTTTCAGTGGCAAGACGTTTTAAAGTGAGGCATTTTAAAGTGGTTTATGCAAAGAAATCTACAGTACAAAATCAAAATAATTTCCCGAAAATATAGCGTTCAAGTTAAAAAGTGTTCATTTAGGTACTTTTATTCCCTTTACAAATGGCAAAGTAGTGGATTAATTCAATAACAAATGTATCTAAAGTGTTATGTACTAACAAATGTGTTCAAAAACCATTTAAAGTTGCACGTCTAAATATACGGATATGTTTTGAAATTGTACTGAGGAGGTTCAACAGTACCATATCAAAACACATTACACAAATTTACCACTTACGTATAACAGGCTATAAATTTTGTAATAAGTGTACATTTAGGCACATTTATACACTTTAAATTTGAACAGCTTACTTGTGGATTAATCAAGCATTGGGAAATTACATTTATTTTACAAGAATTACAATTACATTTGTTAGGAAAAGTCAAGAATTACGTAATTCTAGGAATTACAATAACATAAAGTTACACGTAAATTACCTCTAGAATTACATTTTCCATGAAACTTTCAAGAATTAATTTTCTAATGTAATTCTTCCCAATGCTTGGGATTAATTCATGAAATATTGCATCTTAAGTGTTTATTACTAATAATTATGCTAAATTCTCATTCCAAAATGCATGTAAAATTAAAGGATGTGTTTTGATTTTGTACTGAGGAGATGTGACTGTGACCTTTATGATAAGGAGCTATAAAGTGGGCGCGGGATATATTGGAATATTAAAGTGTTAAAGGTGTTAAAATGGGCGGGGCTATAAAGAGTGGGGGCGTGATAGAGACAAAGTTTGGGCGGAGTTTTCAGCCAGGGGAGTGTGGGGAGGAATGTTCAGAGGAGAGAAATCAGGTGCGTTGTTAGTACACTTCATTAGGTAAAATCAAGATGATGTATACAGAGGTGAGGCGGAGTAGCATTGCAAGAAAGGGACAAAGAGCCGCTCAATCGTCAGAACACGGCTATACAGCAGAAGGAAAAAGTACCTGTTTGTTGCGACTAAAATTATTCTCCCATATCCAGAGTAACCTCTTTCCATGTACCGTAGCATGTATAATTTCCCCGTCTATTGTTCTGGGGTTCATCATATTTACCACAAACAGGATGGAATATTAAACAAAAATATAATGTCGCAACTGAGCTCTCGTTCTGCCATGTAATCTACTTCTGCCACTGCTCCCTCTCAGTCAAGAAAAGGGTTAACATTTTCTCTATTCAAAGCAAAATTTCAATTATAATTACTGACGTTACATAGTATTATATTATTAGCTGTAGTATTATAATAGTTAACTTAAGAATTCGTGTTTTTATTGTAAAACAAGATAAGCATGATTAAATAACTGTTTGTGCTACAATTTTGCGACATTTTGGTTAAACAATCCCTCCACAAGAGCGTGTCAGCCCTTGTCTGCGCTTGTCTCACGTAGAATGGCTTGTGATTGGCTGCCTTGGCGTGGCTCACATAAAATGGCTTGTGATTGGCTGACTTGTCTCACGTAGATCACGTGACGTCATCACATGTTTCAGCTGAGGAAATAGTGCGGAACCAAGGCTTTTCTGATCCGACCAACCTTTGAATATACCCGCCTTGGGTAAAATTAATACGACTTCGGTGATGTATAACAAAATCAATGGATAATTTGCGGAGCGATTCTAGAACTCATCCTATTCCCAAAATATCCGAATATTGGCCAAATTTACCATAACTAAGGCTATTTTTGAAAAATATAGATGTTTCTGATTATATTTGCGACATGTATCAAAATATGTACATGTAATCAAGATAAAATATACTGCTGTGTCAGCATATTGAGGCATAGAGAAATGCCAGTATACTGGAATTGTCCGATCAAATATCACGTCTCTTAATACGCGAATATCATATGGAGCAATATTGAAGACAAATAATATTACTATTGTTATTAAAAATAAAGCCACTGTGGCATCTGCAATGTTGCTAGCTGGCAAAACATGCAGAATTCTCCATTAAAGGTTAAATTTGAGTAACCAGTCATTACCTGACAGTTTTAGCATAAATATAGGTCTGTTTTGCCCTAGCCCTGCGGGGCAACTAACCCTGAGAGGTACCATGAAATAAATTTATGAATTAATATAGACAAGGCTAATTTTGCCTAACCCAACCTAACCTGGCAGCTAAAAACCTAAAATTTGTGCCAACTTGCCCTAGCCCTGCGGGCTCCTTGCCCTGCCAGGCCCTTAAATCAGAAATAGCTGTACTCTTACATGGGGCAAGCAAAAGGTTATATCTAACTATGGAAATCATAAAATGTGAGTTACAGCTTGAGATATCGGATATATTGGAAATGGAATGAGTTCTAGAACCATGCCTAATTTGCTTGGCGATTTTTGAAAATATGGAATCCCTAAAAAGGAAGGAGAGTAAGCTACTGATTTCAATACTTTAGCTGGTTATAAGTTTTTGTTCTACATCAGTAACTCCATCTATAGATCTAGTGAGCGAATGATACAAAAAGAAGCCAAGCAAAGTATTCCATTGGTGAAAAAATATTACTTGTTCGGTGTCTCCAATACAAAAGAGAGCAAACACAAGTTTGACTTGGCTGGTAACAGTTAAACTCCTTGATATAAAACAGGAAACATAAATTCCTATTGTGTTCATACAATAAGGCTTTTTATAGAAAATACACGTTCGAAAATCATTCCAATCCAGCTTTAAATTTACTTAGATATATGAAACAAAGGTTATTTTTTTGTAATAAAATACATTCAGCATCTGGAAATTCTTTTTTATACCGTGCACATTGCTTATTTTCTGACTTTTTAAAACAAAAACATTCCCATTAATCGACATTAATGACGGCTTTTTCGTTTCTCAAATATAATTAAATATATAAAAGCTTAAAAGGCTTTAAAAGGCTTTTAGCTTGACCAGTCATGTAAGAAGAAAGCTTTTAATTAATTGTATCAGATTACTTTCGTGGTTTCTTTGCAGAAATAGCGCTGTCAGAACGTTCAGAAATTGTCGATATGCAGCACAGCACAGAAATTGCGTCGTAATGTACGAATCAAGACATTACTATTTTCCTGGAAATTATTGAAAAATTCCCAAGAGGAATGTTGATATTTCAAGACTGGCATTTATTTTTACTAAATGTCGTAAATGACAGCATTTTCGAGCAAAATTTGATGGCATCCTTTGAGTGGAAAAAATCCAGTGACTGTCTGGGAGAAGCCTAAACAACAATAATGATTCAGAACATTATAAAAGAGGATTTGATGCGCCTTTAAACATACTACTATATCCGCACTGTAATGCACCATATGCACAAGAAGTACAAGTTCGAGGCAGAATGGTTAGCTCTCAATACTTCTATCCAAGGGTGCCAAAGGTTGAATCCCGGCCTGGAATTTTCAAGCAATCCAAAAAGTTGACACAGTGCAGTTAGTCCCTTAAGGGCTTAATAATTATGGTTGCGGTGTACTATTGCAATGAACCTGAAAAGTTAAGTGTCCTAAAATATATAAAGAGGACTTTGGGATGCATAAAAATAAGTAAACTGTTAATAAAAAATGTCACTACTAATAATAACCTATTTGCTTCAGATCAAGTCCCAATACAGCTATGAAGAAGCCTCATCCATATCTGGAAAGAAGACCTTCTCGTCCTATTTTGGAATCGCTTTCAACTGCATTGTCGCCGTTTGCATCGTCTTTCTATTCATTTCACAGAGGGTTTATACAGAGGAGGTCAGTTTCCTTGGTCTACAGTACAAAATCAAAACACATCCTTGAAAGTTGACATGCATGTTGGGATAAGTAATTAACATAATTATTACTTTATTAGTAATTAACATTTAAATATCAAATGTTAATGTATCAACAATCCACTAATTAACTGTTTAACAACTGCATAGAAGTACCTAAATGCACACTTTGCGTATTTATAGGCTGTTTTACATAAGTGGTAAATAATTTTGATGTGTTTTGATATTGCACTGCAGAAGTGATATAGACGTATGATTCTCCTGTGACACACAAGAATATAATAATTAGTATGTGCTAAATATCCTTGGTATGTGCTAACAGTTTTCCCATTAAAATCATGTAGCATGCTGTGTACATGTTCTTTAAATTTCGCTGCCCCTTTTCTGTGCCCCACTAACTATAAAAATTTACCACTTAGAGAGCTCCTACATGGGAGGAAAGGAGGAAGTTTTTTGGTTAATTCCCCGAAAAAATTCTTCAGCTAACAAGGCGTGAGTGGGTGTCAGGAGAAGGAAAATGGAGAATTAACCAAAAAAATTCTTGTGAGAGGAAGGAAACTGGAAAAAAATTCTTCTTTTTCTCTAATGGCAAGAAGGAGATCGGAATTTTTTTGGTGAATTAACCGAAAAACTTCCTCCTTTCACTCCCATGTAGGAGCTCTCTAAAGATAAACTTGCTATAGCTCCGCAATAGTTGCGCATTTAGACATGCTTATTCATTTATGGAATAGTTAATTAGTGGATTAATACAATTGTGTATAATTGTCCCCTTACACACACTTGTATTTACTTATGCTAGTATTGTTGTGAAACTACTATTTTGTGGGAGCTTATGTTACATATTGGCTTGGAAATCTAACAACCTGCACCTATTGTCACCTATTGATATTTCTTTTGTAACTGTACCTTAAATATGGCGAGTTTTCCTCACCAAAGTGGCAATTGCCCTTATTTATAAATCTCAGGCAAGTTACAGTGCCATAAATCTGGCTAACTTCAAGGTGTATTGTCTGTATTTGTATATCAGAGGTAAGATACATGGAGTAATTCCTGGAAATATGGATAACTTTCATACCGACTGTTGCAGTCTTGCAGAGAGGCTTCTTTTATTTGACATCCACCTCAAAAAGTCCCTTTTGTATGTTACAAACCCTATGAAGCAAGGGCAGCTATTCCATTTTATACTATATTTTATCATTTGTAATTCACACAGTAGACACATACTTTTAGTAAGGAGAGGCCTACACGGGCATGAAATATTTCCTGCTTGGTCAAGTGAATGTGTGGAAAAAATCCTCCTACAACACAATCACGAGAATATGTTGCTAAACTGAGTATCTTTCCACTCACGGTCCTGCTGGCTTGGCTGAGAAGAGAAAAAAATATGATATGGAAAAATACTTCCCGCCGAGATTTGTTGCAGCTAAAGTTGTATTTGCAACATTAGTGCAACATTAGGCCTCCATGGGCAATAACGCAGGAAATATTTCCTGCTCGGCAAAGTGAGTGTGTGGAAGAAATCCTCCCCCTGACACATTCACGGCCTGCTGGCCTGGCTTAGAAGATAAAAATTATTCATTTGAAAAATACTTCCTACGTTAGGCCTGGGGTCTGCTACACCAGGAGTAAAAATGGAAGAAAACTGCGTGGAAACTAACGGAAAACTGCCAGAAAACTTCTTATTTCCTTTGTCCCTTTTTTTGCACACACTGCTTAGCTTGCTGGGAGAAGGGAGGAAAACTTCAGGAAAATTGCAATAAAACTTCTTGGGAAAGGAAGTTTTCCTGCAGTTTTCCTGCAGTTTTCCTCACAATCGTCCTGGTGTAGGAGACCCCTTAATGCGTACCCGTGTAGGAGCTCTCCGAAGTCTTTATTTCGTCGACAAGCTGTCAACATTATGCCACCCTTTGCAGTGCGCCAGTGACATTTGAGCAATATTAATACTCCCTTTTTGCATGTATAAGAGCCCATTTTTCCTCAATGGAATACGAGGTGAAATCAAAATCAACCCGTAAAACATCTCTAACTTTTGAACCGCTTGATGTATCTCTAATCTTTTAGTGGCAACAGAATCTCCTATTCATAATCTAGTTACGTTATTTTATGCATGTACCTTCCATCTGGCCCTACAAAGCCATAACCGGGGTGTCAAAATGGCAATGTCCCAGGACCCATTCAATTTCCAGCCAATTTTGAAAACTTTGTCTGCTCCTTGAGTATGTCATGTCAGTTTGAACAAAGATACAAATGCATACTATACCTCATTTGAAAGGCCTATTCTCCGGCTTTCATTTCCACCCTTTGCATACTTTTTTGCTCTAGCAGTAACGATACAGTAGAGAAAATGGCAACACTAACCAATTAATTCAATTTTCTGTGATCAATGGCTTCTAGACAATACTTGCAACTGGATATGCTAAAAAATAACTGCATCATCGTAAATTTCAGACCTTTGTGCTATAGGAAATTGATTTTATTTTTAACTTGTTTAGTAAATAAACTGTTCAAATGGAGTTTGTAAAATGTTAGTGTACTTTTCCTTAAAAATCTGATTGGCCAGTTTTACACTTTTTTATCCTGTCTCTACATGCCAGCTTTGATCATGTTTTCCTTTGGTACATATCTTAGGCATGAGTAAAAGCATCTGTACACAAATTTATGAATTTTAATACCATCTCATATGCCTGTTATCAATGACAGAAGGAGGAAAAACGCCCCCTAGAATTTTGCTAATTTGTGACCTCTCTAGAAGCTTTTAGAAGCCGTTTGGAAAAACGAAAACATGTTCCACAGTAGGAATGGCCCCAAATAAAGACATTTCCTTTAATAAATGTTGCTCTATTGTGGACAGGGGCCAAGTTTTTCGCGTTTTTACGGGTTGATTCTGATTCCACCTCGTAGAGCTGCTGGTGTAGGTTACTCAGTCCCAACTTCAAAAGGCCTGAAAAGGATCATATTATCCAGTAATATTCACGTTAGAATATTCAATTCATGTAAATTTGGCCTCGCCTTGTCAAGTCATTTTAACATGATCCTATTTCTTGAAGTACAAAAATGTGTCACACCAATTTGCAAAGTAGACTTTATAGGACCTATGGGAACACGATAAAAATGCAAAGGCCACAAATTTGGCCTTGATGTTGCTACAATTTTGCATTTACTTTCAAGTACAAGACTGAGTGTTGGCTAGGGACAAAAAAACTAAAAGTTAAACCAATTTTAAAGATGGCAAATATGGAGGAATGTCTTATACTTTTTTTTAAATTTAAATATTTATAGTAGACATTTGCTTTATAAAGCGATACGGAGCAAGGAAAATACCAGTAACCCAATATTGACTTTTACCGGCTTTCACTATATTCTAAATATGTCATTTCTTGCCAGCAATTTCTTAACCTATTAAATGCAAGCTGTAACTTCCAACGCGATGCCCCTAATTAATCATCTAATGTAAATATAATATTGCTAGATAAACTATTACGTTTCTTAAATAATAATTATCTCATTATACCACTGTGTCATGCACGCATCTCGTAATCATATTAATCAACTATCATGTAATCGATAACCCCGATGTTCATAATTTCCTTCTTTCCCAGCAATTTCATCTCCGGCGCGAGGTCGATTTACTCCGCGAGGAAACCCTTCGTTGCCAACAGACTCTCATTTCCTTCAGGAGAAATGGAAGAAAAGATGAAAAGCAGGAAAATGAGCCGAGGATATTGTATCAAGATATGAGTTTGGAGGAAGAAATTAAAGACGAAGCGGAAGCTGAGGTAAGTAACTTTTTTTATATTTGCTACGCATCTCTCTTTATATATATTTAGGGCACTAGTGACCTTTTCAGGTTCATTGTAATAGCACGCCACAATGGCAAGTCCAAAAGGGAATGTGGCAGCTTTTTGGAGAACGATTGAAAGATCCCTCCGCCGAGGCCGGGAATCCAACCCCGACCTCCTTGCATGGAAGTCTAACATGGCTAACCATTCCTCCACAACCTTGCGCCAAAGTAATATTATATTGTTCTCGCTATAATAAACGTTTTTGAAGGGGCTTTTGAGAAATCCGCTGTCCAAATGATAAGAGTCCTCTAGCCAAAATTGAAGGTCTTCAGAAGAGCTAACAAAAAACTTTTAGCATATATTTTATGCTCTGTAATGATACTAATATAGAACATAAGAGATACAGGACACTTACAAATGCTTATTACAAGCTCTTTATAGAATTAACAGTCAGATTTGGCGCCTTTTGCTGCTTCTTATCATTGGGACAGCCGATTAATGTGCCAAAAATGTGTTTCTCCGATAATCGGTCTTATTGTGGAAACTTTGGAAAGTTTGAAGGAAGTCAAAGCGGCTTTCATTTTACTCCTAGGCGTGCGAGGTTAATAACATTTTTCAAAATGCCATACAAAATAAGACTGCAAAATGTGAGCCAATGCAATGCACTTTTATCAAAAGAGGGCTGGTTTGCGTTCATTTTATTGTGTACAAAAGTACAGTTGGTTACGGTATTATTTTCATTGTTTTAGTGACTCAAAGCAGATAACGGAAAAGCTGCAGATAATGTGTAAGACAAGAATGAGTTTTGTAAAAGTAGGCTAAAAATAATGATATAGAATAAAGCTGCTTTTGCCGTATGCATATGCCGGGCTCAATACGAGTCGTAACCACTAGTAAATCCATCGATTTTTTTTATTATTTGGGTCACGATTTCCTTGCGAGAACATTGAACTAATAATGCAAAAACACTATAGGATCTATCCTTTAGTCTACACCCTTGATAGGATCCATGTTTAATAGATAATATAATAAATGCAATCCCAATTTTTAGGCTTTGATAGCTCGAGTCCGCCGCTCCATGGACGATGATGCCCAGTCCGAGTCCTACGCCAGCCAACCACTCGTGTTCGACTTCTCATACGGTGGAAACTTCCTTACTAATGGAAAGCATGAAGGCGAGAGTCTGCTCAAATACAGGTATAAAATATATCGGCTGTCCAAATGATAAGAGTTCTCAAGCCAAATTAAAGCTCCTCAGAAGAGCCAACATATACTTTTAACGTAAGTTTTATGATTTGCTATGATACTATACGAGTACAAAATAGGTAAAGGACACTTTCGAATGTACATTTCATGCTCTTTATAGAATATAGAACAAACAGATTTGGCCCCTATCATTTGGACAGCAGATATGCATACAGTGTTTCCCATTTCCTGTTTCATGCATAAAAGTGTACTATGAAGGTATAATCAATTCTCATATAGGGTCAAGTTTGATTTTCAGTAAAAACGTGCGCATACATGACTAGAATAGGAATGGATTCCAGGCAGAGGTTACTGAGTTACATGTGAACTTAACTCCAAGCACTGAATAATAACATTTATTTAAAAATATATATAAATGCAACCGTTTGCAAAAGTAAAGAATCATCTGGTTCTAGAAAAAACAATTGCATATAATTACAAATAAATCATAGAATTTTCAAATGTAATTCTTCCTAATATTTGACCTACCCTATCATCATTAGAGCGTTTTCCATTTCCTTCATTGATAGCAACAACCATATTCCCCTAGCTTCAATAGCGGGTTTCTTTGATATCATTTACTCAATAACTGCTTTACCAAGTCTTAGTTAATGAAAACGCTGTGGTGCGGAGTAATATTCTTAGAATGTAAGCCTTTTTGTGATAAAACGTACTGCAGACAGCACCATTTTCAGGTTAACTGAGTTTGTAATGAAAGGGTCACTGAGCTGTAATTTATTATAAGTAGCGTATTCCCTGCGTAATGCTTACAGATGTAACAAAGGTAGAAGGTAATAATCAGTCTCTAAGACATTTTCCTTATTTTTGTACGGCAGGGTCTTAATACTTTTTAGGTTGTACGCTACATTGATTACCTACATGGTGTATTTTCCATGGTGAATTCTGAGCTCATTAGCGTACAATATTTAAAGACACGAAAGCTTGTGTACCTTTAAATAGTGTATGTTACGTTAAAGTGATTGATGATGTACTGCGTTTAATTCAACCTGCTGATGCCTTTTAATGTCAATAATGTCTCCGAGGACCCAAATGCATTAATAATGGCGTTATACATACCAATTTGAAAGCTTTTCCCTGGAATCAATAACATCCACTCCACAAAGATAACACTAGGGATAAACTTTCCGATTTAATCTGTCAACCTCACCACAGTGACTGTATTCTCTGAGAATCTCTCCAACTCTAAAAGCCCTATAATTACAATTCCAGGAAACCACTCAACATTTTCGTATGCTCTGTAATCGAATACTTGTTGTTTACCTCACTTTTCAGCTCATTAATGCTTGACCATAGAGAACTCTGCATAAAAATTCCGATTTATTCTGTCAACAACATAACTGTATTCTCGGATAAACTCTCCCACCAAATAAAAAAAAAGTTTTTCTATCAGGAAACCACTACTTACAATCCTCGTAGTTACATAAATGATATTGGAGGTCTCTTACAAATAACTACGATATAAGTATAAGTACAACATATGCCTAGTAAAGAGGGAAATCAACAGCTGCAAAGATGACATTTGCCGTCACTCTCTTCTATACTCACACTGATTTATCCCTAACCTAATTGTTTATCTCACTTTACAGCTCATTAATGTTTGACCGAACGACAACAACAACAACAACAACTCGTCGCCCAACCCGGTCCCCGCCGTCACCGAGGCCAACGACGACCACGCCAAGGCCACAAAGGCCGAGCTCGTCCTATGAGTATGAAGCTGCAGGGCCGAGAGGGATGGAAAAGGATAAGAAAATGTCATCTTATGCCAGGGTGAGATTTAAAACGTATTGCATCCCCAGTCAAAATATACACCCCTGTTTAGCTGTTTAAACGATTTCTTTCAGCCTAGTCTTTGCTTTGTGGAACATCATGGCTGAATTTTGAAGCAATTCACCTGAGTTTGTCTTAAACCATAGCTGCAAAGGAAGCGGCTGAAAATGGCTAAGAGCTCTCCTACAGAGGAATAGTAGGAAAGAGGAAAACTTCCGGAAATTTACCAGAAATTTTCCTCTTTCATACCGTTTTCCTTCCTCCCATGCACACACCCATGCCTTGCTAGGTGAAGAAGAAAAGAAGAAGTTTTCCAGAAAACTTCCTAAAATTTTCCTCTTTCCTTCTGTGTAGGAGAGCTCTAAGGAAAAATTCAGTAGCTTCCTTGGAAAGAAATTTGAGGGTTCCAGAACTTGCCCTTAGTCACCTGCTCGCCAGGCTTTTTTTCGACTGGATCAGGACTTGCTTGAAAGCAGCATTGCTCCGATATGCCGTATGTAATATTTGTTGCATTTAGTGTCTGTTTACTTTGTCTACAGAATACAGACTTACACATAAATGTTTTGATCCGAAAATATCTTTGTGGTAGAAGTGTTGACACCCAAAATGGTCTCCTTTTATCTTTTACGTCAACGGTGTTATGCAAAGCAGATAAAAGACTCTTTAAAAATCTTTTTCCGATTAATATGCCTTTTTAAAAAAAGGCTTGTGTTGCACAATATCAAAGAGATAATGGGAGATAAAGTTTTTTTTTGCAAAAGCGGTTTCCATGGCGTCAGCATAATTCTTGCATAATATTAAGGGATTTAGTCCGTCTATATAGAAGAGTCCTAGTTACAGAGTTAAGCCTTTACTTTGGTCTTTTGTATATCGACAGTCCATAGTCGTCCAAATGATAAGAAGTAAAAGTTGCCAAATCTGTTCATTCTAATTCTATAAAGCGCATGTGCATGAAATTTGCATTTGTAAGAGTCAAACCTTTTATAGTATCAGTACAGACAATTTAACACACCTTCAAAGTCTTCATTGGCTCCTCCGAAGAGAATAAATTTTGGCTGGAGAAGTCTTATCATTTGGGACAGTTGAAACAGCATTACGGTATTAAATCTACCTGACACTAACATGTCTACGAGTTTCTTCAAAATTAATATGATGCTACAAAAATCGATAAACACAACTATGTGTATCTTCTACAGAGAGTCCATGCGCATCGCTCCAAATCTTCTATGAAGTCTCCAAAAAAGCAGACTAACATCAGAACTGATAAAAAGCCAACTCCACAGGAATCCAACACATTTTCCGGACGACACCGTCAACAGGTAAATAACGTAACATTAGCACTTAAGCAGACTGTCTGTCCAAATGATAGAAAGCAAAAGGTGCCAAATTTGTTAATTTAATTCTACAAAGAGCTTGAAATAAGCATTTGAAAGAGTCCTTAACCTCATATGTATGTTTATCAGTACAGAGCATAACTCAATTGTTAAAAATCTTTGTTGGATGTTCTGACAAGTTAAAATTTGGAACAGAGAACTCTAATTATTTGGATAGCTGAGGCACTTTCTTTATATATTTTAGAACAGTAACTTTTCTGGTTTATTGCAATAGCACCCCGCAATGGCAAGTCGGGCCAAGTCCCTTAGGCACTGTGGTAGCTTTTAGGGTCACTTGAAAATACATCCACCAAGTCCGGGAATCAATTCCCGATCCCTTGCATAGAAGAATCACATCCTATCCATACCACCTTAAGCTTCCACTTTATATACTGTATTTAATTTAATATTATAAGTAAGCTAATAGAATTAACCTTTTCTGCAGGTTATCATCACTGACCCAGAGGAGAAAAAGAGATTCATCGAAATCCTCTCCAGCACACTTGCAGGAGGAGAAGCAAGAGGAAAACGGGTATTTAAAAGGTAACCATACTGACAAAAAAAATGACAAAATGGACTTGGTCAGATAGGTGATGCGTTCTAGCACAGCGCAGGAGTTGCACAGACATTTTTTTGCTGGAACTGCACAGAATAGGAATTGTACAGACTTGGCTTACATCCAGAAGTGTACAGAATAGGAATTGCACAGACTGTACCTTAGGGGCCCCCACAGGGCTAGGGTACCCCTTTGGAGTAGCTTAGGAGTCCCACAGGGCTAGGGCTCCCGCAGGGC
>LR140042.1:0-13329 GCA_900659605.1 Tisbe holothuriae
TTTGAACGGAATTAATAAATGATTGTTCACTGCACTGCTGCAACATTTTTCTTAAATGTAAACCGATTTAATGCTCTTCCTAAGTCTACTTGCATCCTCTGAGGATCCAGTCAAACTTGCCTTTATCCAAATATACCTGCAGGTCCTAAGTACTCGAGTCTCAACCTCAAATTCATTGGAGCAACCTCGTATTCATATTTTCGCGTTCCTTCCTTAGCCCTAGCAGGTCCATCTGAGAACATGCTAAGCCAAGAAGAAGCTGCAGAGAAAACACATCCAGGCCTCCGACGGTTCCTTTTAATTACTTTAATTCCTTAATTTTGATAGTATTCCTTATGAGGTATTTCTTCCTTTTAATTCCTTTTTTTCTGTCATTTTCCAGGCAGTAAGGGACACTTTACCTAATAGGGTCCCATTTAATGGCCAGAAAACTTTCTTTTTTCTGTTTTCGTATTAACTAAAAATTTCCTTTTAAATTTTTAAATTCCTTCTTTTCGAAAAATAATCCTTTCCTACTTTCCAAGGAAAGTGCGTCGGAGGCCTGCACATCGCTGCCTTTAGGAGTCTTCATTATTGCCAAGATGCTATAAACAGAGGTGAGTCGGAATGGCTCAGCCATAAAGGGACACGTTTTCCCGTGAGTGAGCCGATCGGCAGAACTAGGCTACATAGCAGAAGAATAACTCATCTGTAAACTGTTTTATATGAAGCTAACAGCATGTTCCAAGTTGCTAGGTGACTTTATCCTTGGGAGCTATGTAGTATATCTATGACATATTGTAATTAATATTTGAACAAAAATGAAATGTGGTATAATATATATACATAATGCAACAACCCAGCTGCTTATTTCTTCTGCAAACATACTTCTGATGTGCGCCGCAAGCCTGAGAGAAGTGCAAACTTAATTTTGGGACCAAACTCAAAGAATAGATAGGATTTTTTTGTTATTGCAGAGCACGGACAACTTTAGCTATACTAGAAGTAAGTTATAGGTAATTAAACTTACTTTAATGCCATTAAAATATAAAATGCATCAATATATCCATATTTAAACTTTGACACCGTTTTTGGTACAAACTCCCTTCAGTGGTATGTCAGCCCTCAACAGTTACTGTCCGTGATTGGCTCTCTGCTTGGCTCACGTTGAATGACTTGTGATTGGTTGAAGTGGCTCACGTAGATCATGTGACGTCATCGCATGTTTCAGCTGAGCTGCTGCCAAAGTGCGGAACCGTGCTTTGCCTGATCTGACCAACCTTTGAATTCACCCCCTTGTTAAAGGGAAAGTTATTCTTTTCTCTTGGTAAATACTGCGTAGAATCAGTCGTCAGTTAACTGCGTAGAACATGTACTATCACCTGACTTGCTACAGTCAAGGAAAGCTGTTTAATATTAGCACGTAACATGGAGCGTGTGACTTCCCAATGTATGAACAAGCTTTGATTCATACCAGACATTCATTGGTAAATATGGCTATCCAGTGCTTCACATGCATCTAATATGTGCATATTGATTTTAAATATTCCTTTATGAATGTAGTACTTAGCAGTGAAGTGTAAATATAGAATATTGGAAAACCATCCCTGGATTTTGCCAGTTATCTTTAATTATGTATCTAGCATGATTATTAGTCATTAACCGTTAAATTAAAAGTATTAATGGATTATCGGCTAAATATTAGCTATTCAATAGTTACATAAAAGTGTTTAAATATATAATGTGGAGTTATGGCATGTTCTACATGATTCTTGGAATGTGCTGTTGACTTGACCTCATCTAGGAAAAGGGACGGAATAAACTTTTTCCTAAACAACTTACATAGAAGGTAGACGCTGAGTGAAAAAATGAGTGGAAGAAGCAAAGAAATGAGTTGAAAATGAGTGAAGGAAGGACATATCCAATCATTTTTCCGCTGCTTCTGCTCCTTTCTCCACTTAAATAAGTTTCCATCTTGGGGGACGTGGTAGCCGTGGTCGCAAGTTGCTTGGACCCTGTGACCCAGAAAGATGCAGGTTTGAATCCCCCAGTGGCATGATGATGAAAAATTGCAATCACGGTGTTCTAGTGAATGAACCGAAAGGTAGTGCCCAAAAGTATACAATAAGGAATCACTAGAAAAATATTTAATAAAGAAAGTTTCCATCTAATGAGAGAATTATACTAAACCGGCCAAGCGAACAAGTTCATTATCCAAAGTCGGTGCTAATTATCCTACATGCAACATTACTAATTACTACATAACCTCTCATATGAATACATTAAGACATGTGAAGAGGCTTTAAACTTCATTATATACTAATATTAGGCTAACAATTGTCCGTGAAAAAAGTCAATTGACATTTTGCTGGCCCCTTGTTACAGTAGACATGACTGCTTTGCACTGACAAAATAGAGAGCTTGGGAGCTAAGCAAATAAAGATATATCGGGAAAAGGAAAAGCTTTCTAATGCAGAAACACTGTCTAATCTTAGGCATTTATTGTGCTAGAATTACTTTTACACTTATTGAGAAACGTCAAGAATACCGTAATTCTAGGAATAAGAAGCATAACATTTAAACCTAAAACTACATATTTCCAGAAATGTTTAAGAATTACTTTTCAAATGTAGTTCTTCACAATGATTTAACATTCTGGGCAAGATCCAATAGATTATCTGGTTGACTTATTAGTGACAGAAAATGTCAAAAATTCTACATTCCAAAAATTTGCAGCTTATGTAGAGCATGATATAACTCCGCATTAAGAATGTATATATACACTTTTAAGTAATTATTGAATAGCTATTTAGCTGAGTTTTCAATAATTACTTGTATTTTAAATGATATTACTAATATTCATGCAAAATACTCATTTAAAAGAAGGTAAACTCCTGGGATGGGTTTTGATAGTGTACGTACTGAAGAATTATACTTTCCCTGCTCCCCGCTTTCCCCCCAAAAATGTAAACTGCATATGGCAAGCTATCTCATATTTCTACCGATGATCATTTTCCTGCTCAGCAGACTGTAGAATAAAGTAGGAAATGGAGCACACTCCTCAGATTAAGAATAATAGGATTCAAGAGAGATCTGCGCTGCTGCATTATAAGCCAGGTTATAACATGAAGCACAGGTTGGCTCACAGAAAAGAGCAAGCGGCGCCGCCAGCTCTTATTTTACTCGCGCTCCACAGTAAGTTATCTTTCTACATCTCTGTATTAATAAGAGCCAGACTGAAGCCAGTTCTCCCTGATTTTGCTGAAATCCGTTTTTGAAAATTACTACACAAAACAATTTCAAACAGGATTAACGGATGGATTAACGCAAAAAAGTTAAACGGAAACCGGCTTCAGAGCACAAATGAAATAAGAGCCGGCGGGAAATTCAACTCTGCTTTCTGCAAGCTAACCTGTTATACAGAGCTAAGGGAGAGCGGAGGCCTCATGTTTGCTATTATTAAAGTCAAAGAAGTTCACAAAATATACTTTATTCCTTGTTTCAAATACTTATATTTTGAGAACAATTTTTCTTGTTCCTGTTTGCTATTATTAAAGTCATAGAAGTGCACTTAATACATTTTTCCTTGGTTTCAAATTCTTATATTTTGGGCACGACAGTTTGTGGCAACCCCTCCCTTGTATTCATGACTTTTTTCTTTGAAACTGAAGTCTTATCAGTCTTTCAAGAGACAGGAGGATAATGTTATCAAGACTGCAGAGAAATTTTTCAAGTGCTCTGGACCTAATAGGGTCCAAATAAAGACGAAGAATGTTCTTATGCAGAAACGGCCCAAGTTCAATGAGGTTTTTTCTCTTAGTAGCAAGAAACACATTATATTTTAATGCTGCGGGTTTGAGAGTCCTACTACAATCCAACTAGGGAATGATGTTCAGCAATGTGCGTGCCGTGTCACATTTTTGGCAGAGAGGTGCCTCTCTGAATTTCTCTAGTAACAAGAACCTATTCTTCAGTTATTATAAAGGCTGACAATCAGTATATGTATAAAATTCCAGAAACTTTACCATGTGATGGGACACATGTTGAAGCACCTACACACCAAATTTGACATCTGAAACTCTAATAGTTTAGGATATTAGGCCGGGTAAACGGATTGTCAGCCTTTGATGAATAATTGTGAGAAATTGAATGACGGGCCCTTTTTTCATTAATAAATATATTCAAATACAAAACTATATGAAAATGCACATCCTGAAGACACTACACACCAAATGTAACAGCTGTAACTCAAATAGTTTAGGATATTAGGGCCGGCGGGTAAACAGATTGTAGGCCTTGAGAGAATGATAGTTCCTTTTTTTGGCTTTTCTGAAAATTTTACTTTTACTTTTTACAACGAATTGTCAGCGTGTGTCAGATAACTGTGGTATTTTCTTTTAGATCAATGCCATTTCCACTCTCACTTTTTACTCTGCCGCAGGGGGATTCAAACCCCGGACCTTAAAAGAGCGCAAAATGGGAGAACTCACTCGTCAATGAAGCAAGGTTTTATGCTGACAGTAAACTTGAGGTTCCGCGGCGGATGAGCTGAGAGGGAAAAAGGGGAATAATTCTATGACCGAGCTGCTGACAGCGGCAACTAGGCGCACCAATGCCTCTAATTTGCTCCTCCTCGCGCTCCCTTCAGGCCAGTCAGGCCGTTCCCTTTTTTGCCGGAGCAGAAGGCAGGCGCGGACAGCAAATTAGAGGCTTTGCTTTGCACTCAGCCCTTTAGAGCGGGCAAGTGCGGTAGAATTCTTCCCCTTCTTCCCAGGAATGCTGAGTGGAGGCAGAAATGCGAAAAAAGCAAGAGCAAGAGCCTAATTTTTAAAGCGAGAAAAAAATGGATAAATCGAATATTGCATGCGGACACACTGTGATATCAGTCAGAAATATATCAAACTCTCAATTTTAGTGGAGACTCATGCACTTAGCAGCCTGGTGAATGGAGGAGAAACAACCAATTTTAAGTAGCTCATTTTTGCTTTTAAATCATGAAAACAATACACAATGTTGAATTGACCAACTTAGAGCTTAATAATAAACTACAGGGTGATCAAATAAGAATGTGTCAAAATCATTTGCCCGTAACTTTTATCTGAAGCATTTTAGAAAAAATGTCATTAAAACAAAATAACCTGGAAAATTAATGCAGTTTTATACTATACTTTATACTTTCTGGATATCATTTAAGTATATAACCTTAGCAAGTGGTAAGGTGACAGCTTTTTATAACTCAATTACCTTCATGAACGCGGAATGGATGGAACTGTGCCCTGATCGATCCCAGACCAAGTACAAAATACTGTATAACTTATAAAATTTATCTATTAGCATTTACCAACGTAATTATATTTATGGTCATGGTTATAGTACCCCCTGTAACTCAGGCAATCCTGGACCGAATTAAAAACGTTTTACATATTCTGAAAGCGCTTTATCGAGATTATAAGCACAAGAATTTTGAAGTCATTCCGTCCAATATGGCAGATATTGGCCCGTCGTGTAACTGATAGGGCCGACCCCCTGTAACTCAGGTAATACTGGACAGAATTCAAATATTTTTACATATTCTAAAAGCCCTCTATCGAGATTATCAGCACATACATTTTGAACCAATTATGTCAACCGTAGCCTATATTAGGTCGTCGTGTAACGAGTAACCACCCCAGGAGAGAGACACCCCCTATATCTCAAGTCATAATTGACAGAATTCAAAGCTTTTTACATCCTTGGAAAGGCATTCATCGAGATTACATGCACTCAAAATTTCATCCAATTTGGTCCCCTTTTGGCCATATTAGGCCGTCGTGTAACGAGTAACACAATCTACCAACCCTATTATATGAGTGTGTTCCTTTCACTTTCTTCTCCAATAGTGAATAGGACTAGTATTATAACATGGCTGGGTGGATTCTGTTTAAAAGTGAAAACCAATTTCCTGTTCTGTACTCAGGGCTGCCATTTTGGACTGATTTCCAAGTCATATTATAACAAATTCATGAAAAAATGGCAACCCTACTTCTCCCCACACTTTCCTGTTCTTCAGGGTTGCCATTTTGGACTCATTTCTATTAGGACAAATTTGATCATTTCTTGAAGAAATGGCAACCCTATCTCCCCCACCAGCTGTTGGATAATTTTTGAAGCTCGCGGATCTCAAGCCAAATTAATCTCAGGGATTTTCCCCCGTCCTGGTTAAAAAAGAAATTGGCAAAGTTAAAAGATTCTCGTCTCCTCTTTCCCATATTTTTGCCAATTTGAGGGATTATTGGATCCGATATTAGTGGCATTAAAGAAGAAGCTCAATATTTTTTTCCTGAAGGTCCCATTTGTGCATCCAAAGGAAGCCTATTTGTATGAATGCAGCCTTGGCAAAATAAATCTTTTGACAGCAAGATACCTTTCACTGATTCTATTTTGAAACTGCAAGCTGTGTATAAGAAGCATTGATCTTGTATAGATTTGCCTACTTTGCATGTGATGATTCGGCTTGTTACATTCATGTGAGCCTGAGTTTTTCTTCCCTTTGGCAACCGCAAAATGGCTGCAAAGAAGGAAGGAAAGCCTATTATTCTTTTTTTAGACTCAGCACAAATGAGCCATTAGCTTTGTGGCACTATGGGATGATATGGAGATACACAAGAATGATAAAACTTACTGAATAAATCATTGGTAGAAACAGTGTGAGTATTTTAGTATAATTTGAGCCCAAGCATTGGGAAATTACATTTATTTTACAAGAATTACATTTACATTTTTTGGGAAAAGTCCAGAATTACGTAATTCTAGGAATTAAATAACATAGAATTACACCTAAATTACCTCTAGAATTACATTTTCCATGGAAATTTCAAGAATTACTTTTCAAGTGTAATTCTTCCGATTGCTTGAACTTGACTTTAGACCACTGTGCCTATTCTTGGTCCATTTTAAATGAAGGACGCCTTCGTGAGATGGGGACTAAAAAGGGGACTAAGAAGGTCTGCTGCCACTCTCAAGGGCAAACAATCTCTTTTATCTCAATTCCGCCACAAGGCTGAGTCCCTTCTTTTTTTATTATTGTAATACACCCCGGAATATGACACAGATATATTATGGACGGGGGGCACCAGATTGTAGATGGAGTTCACAGGCTTCAAAAACGGTTTATGTTCTTAACGCCAGGGTTGCCATTTTATATCAAAGCTCTTAATAAAGCTGTTTATTGTAGGGTTAAGAAGTCATCCCTGAAGAGTTAAAGAGCTCCAGAGTAAAGGCAAATATACCTTCTTTCTGATGATGAAGCAATATTTGATCCCCAGGATCGGAACAAGATATCAAAAAATCTCTCAAAGGTTGAAAAGTGGCGTCGTCAGCAACAAAGAGATCGAGGAGAGAGAGTCGTCTTATAGCTTATGTTCTACTCTCATGAAACAAGTTGCCTTTGTTGCACCCCAGAGAGCACAGTGGACTCTTTATGTATTAGGCACAGTATGTGCAATCATGGGAATAAATAGCATAGTTCAATGTACAGTGCACTCCAGCATGATTGGGAAATTACATCTATTTTACAAGAATTACAATTACATTTGTTTAGAATAGTCAAGAATTACGTAATTCTTGGAATTACAGTACCATAAAACTTCGCCTAAATTACACCCAAAATTACAATTTCCCTGGAAATGGTGAGAATTACTTTTCAAATGTAATTCTTCCCAATGCTTGAGTGTACTATTATTTCCTATTCCAGCCCACTGTGACGGGTCAAGCTCCCCACTTTGAAATTGACCTTCAAGACAGACGAAAAGAAAGTTTTGTCTCGTTCCAACAAAGAGAAAAGAAAGAATGAAAGGAGATCACAGAGAATTCTATGACGATGACTCCATTCTATACAGACTTCAAAGAGAGAGAGAGAGAGAGAGAGAGAGAGAGAGAGAGAGAGAGAGAGAGAAAGTGGAGCACAAGTCAAGCTTGAAAGATCAACATACCATTCCGACCGGAATAAAAGTCTTATTTTGCACAGTTGGACAGAGTTGGCATCTACATTTGAATAATATAACATGCTGTACATACCACAGTAGGTCTGGCTATCTATATAAATCGGGACCACTGTGGCTGAAATGTGTAGTGGATATTTAGTATGACTTGTGCTGACATACTTTATGTTCTTGTAATAATGTAATAATTCTTGAAGAATAACTAAACCATTGTGCTTCTTCATCTCCTCCTCCATGTCTCAATATTATCCCCAAATCTTTCCTTTCCATTTCTGATTGATGGTCTGATTTGCCATATTCTCCCGATCAGATCTCCCCGAGTGTGTCCAATCCACAATGGTCTCCTATTCACGGCCATGGGTAATCCCTTTTTATTAAAACTATCTGCAATAAACAACCCTGAATGCACG
Source organism: Tisbe holothuriae (assembly GCA_900659605.1). Classification (NCBI taxonomy): domain Eukaryota; kingdom Metazoa; phylum Arthropoda; class Copepoda; order Harpacticoida; family Tisbidae; genus Tisbe; species Tisbe holothuriae. The sequence goes on from LR140042.1 coordinate 8,369, forward strand.
TAACATGTATCCACTTGGGAATTCGTTCTCTGCCATCCACATCTGCACATCTCCCATGGGCGTTTCAGAGGACATGATTTTTGCCGTGTGTGTTTGCTGCAACTCTCAATTCCCATCCATCCTGTTTTCTGCCGCTGCCTTGACCTCATCCTACTCCTGATGGTCCTGGTTCAGATCTTGTTTTTGTGTGTGATATATACGTGGATGGAGGGAAGGAAACGGGGGAGTTGGATCGAGATAAAAGGGGTTTAAAGTTTAGGCTAGATATGTTTATGCATGTACTCATACTGTATGCACAGTGTGCAATAGTGGTTTGCATTTCATATTGTTGCATATGATAGCTTTCATAAGTATAAGGACATTTTTGTTCTGTAACCTGTATCTCTAACACATTGAATTCCCTCTTCTATGTCTGTGGATTATATCTCTCTCCCCGAACAAATATCGCTTTTGAATTTGTCTTCCTCTGGGGACTTGTGTTGTTGTTGTTGCCTGCACGACTGAACCTGTCCGACGGAGGAGAAGGATCATGATTTGGAGCCAGTTTAATCTTCTTTCTCTGAAATTTAATTCGTTTTGCAGAGAAGGGGGAAATTAATTTAAAAGCAGACGATGCAAAATGTTGGATATTTCGGTCATGTCTCTTACACTACTTGAAACCGTAATATTCAGAAGGGAAAAAGAGGCCGTATAATTCCCATTCAAAGTTACAATACTTTCCGCCACAAAAGTTGTAGCCTTGAAAAGAAGAAGAAGAAGGCAAAAGAGTCATTTTCGGGTTTATGACGAGAGTGAAAGTATAGCAGGGAGGGGGGAGGCTGCTGAGAGGCTCATTTAAAATCAAACAGCTCTTGGTACGTAAGGCAACGCTGCTCTCTATCTCTCTCACTTACCCCGTGGCCACACAACATAAATATATCAGCCCTTCGTTGACGTTCTATTGTCATAGTATATTCTGTTGTGTGGCAATAGCCTAATGAGAAAGATGTAGAATGTTCTTCTCTCTTCAAACCCCGTTATGGCCCATTTTTTCGTTATATTTACACCGCCAGTGTACAGCATACACATACACTCTGCTCTGCTGCCAGCATCGTCTTCGTCACGTCAGACGTGACTTGAGAAGCGCGCATAGTAGCATTGTCCTACTCATGAGGTTGGTAGTTAAAAAGCTGTCTTAAAAAGAGCACTAAAAAGGGAGGTTTTATGCGCTATGATGCCGCGACGAAGGAAACTTAATCTCATGTTTTGCAAGGCTTTCTCTTCAGTTTCTTCTTGGGTACACAGGAGATTAATTAGCGGCGTGCTCAAACTGAAATCATTCCGTCTCTGGGGGTCTTGAAAGATACAACTCAAGCACCCAAAACGTCGACCTTTGGCCGAGCATTTTATTCAACTCAGACCTTTCATTGCTGCAGATTAGTACATTATAATTGTAGTTATCGTTATTATAGATGTTATTGCTGTAATACTTGTTCTCTTGCCTGCTCTGAAAGAATAACACTTGTATGTAGACGTTCTCTTTTCAATTTCAATTCTTTTTTGCAACATCCGCCGCCACCCAGTTTTGTTATGTAGGCCACGGTGGCGCACAAATACACGTCTCCAACATGGAATGGAATTTCTTCATCTTAGCTTTCTGCTCTCTTGAATACACAAGGAAAATAAAGACAAGGAAAAAATAAACAGGAGAAAGATAAAAGGAAGAATTAAAACACGATTCTGCATTCAACTTACCCAAGATTGACTTTTACTGCCTCATTAATTGCAATTATGAGCCTCTAAAACTGTTTATTCAGCAAATATTCCTCCACCGCTAACACGAAGCTGTCAATTAAAGATGTTATATTTTGAGTGGCTACTTCAGTTCCTCCTTCCTGACATATGATAGCTGACATCAGAGATGATGCACATATGCAATAATAATAATACAAGACCTTGATTAACTGGCTCACCGACAGAAAGGTCGAGTGGCCCTATATGATATTCTTTTGTTCCCTGCATTTTGGCCACTTTTGCAGCAGCAGCAGCAAACATTGCCAATCTCATGCTACATGATGGGTGCTACACCAGTCAAATTCCCTTTGCAAGAAGGTGACAAAGAGGATCTCGGTCCTCTGATGCATCTGATTACCAATGCTGAGCTCGTAGGAACCCTCTCACGTTAGAAGGAAGGCAAGTAATCGAAGAAGAAGAAGGACAAAAACTTCTTCAAGCCAATACTTTGTGTGCTCTCATTTCTGCTCCTTGGCCTTGGGTTGGGGGTGGGGTACAAGATGAAAGAAGAACAAGTACGCGTTGTATCAGGGTTGCCAGTTTGTGACACATGCCACATCAATATAAATAAGTGTTTAATAATAGGAGATGTGTGAAATGGCATCCCTGGAATGTCCGATATGATGCCAATGAGCGAAATCGAACGACAGCTGAGCTGCGTGCAGAATACCATAATTGGAAACACACCCACAATGTGTCAAATCAGATAATGGCAGCCTATTACCGATATGGAACAAATGAAAAAGAACGGTCATATCTTCCTTCTCATGTTTAAGAGGAAAACAAGAAAGGAGGAAACCTTATTTTATTTTCACTGACTGTAAGATGTTTGTGTTAATTTCACTAACTGTAAGATGTTTGTGGGAGGGGATATATTCTGAGAGAGACAGAAAGAGAGAGGGGGGATCTGACCAAATATTTGCTTCCTCTCCTTCCTGTATACAACTGGATAAAGTAATGCCACAGAAGGGGTGCAACCTTGTGGCGAATGACTTCACAAAGGCTAAAGAAGTGAGGTTTGAATCCAAGAGTCATTGAAAGTTACTACAATATGCTATATGTATTGCAAAACCATTATAGAAATATATATGAAAAAATATATGATTATGGTGCAAAAATAGCTTCATGTCCTCCATTCACTTCATAGAATCCCCCTTGTTACGACACATCAAGATTGTTTGCTGATACGGACGAGATATGTTATCCTTTCGCAGATCAACTCCTCATTTCACGGGACATTAACCCAGTTTCTAAACCCTGGCCAGTGTCACCACAAGTTTAATGAGGTCATTATTGAAGAACACAAAAACTCACGGTCCCGGGAGTGTGCTTTTTGCATCACAGGACTTGGCAACGATTTCCACGACAAAGGAACTGAAAACTTACTTGATATATTATAGACTATAACATGATTTATTCGCAAATCTAATCTTTGGCAAAAACTCATTCTCTTAGTGTTGGAGGAAGCTACAGTTCATGCAAAGCTAAATACTTTACAATGCTTGTAATTTGTAAATATACTCCTCATCAGTACACTAAACTAGTGTCTGCTTAAAAATCTCTAAGATCACTATACACTAAACTACTATATTGTGCACGTGTTTGTTTTGGGGGATTTATTGGTCTTCTTAATGTTGGAGAATTTTGCAATTTTAATGCAAACCTGATGTATTGGTATTCACAATATCGCTGCCTTTATTTTCCTTCACTGAGCGCGAAGCCAAAATTGACTTTCGTTTTTATTCCACTCAGCGGGATGCCGCTTCGTTTTTGCTCCCTGCAGATCGCAACACCAATAAATAAATTCATCATTTAAACACAAACCATTGTGAGTAAAGTTATCGGAACCCACCTCAGTTGCCATTCTATCCTGCAGAGACATGAAACTTTTTATCAGGGAGAAAATTGCATCACCTCAACATTTTGCATGAGTTTCAGGAGCAATTTTTACAAGGTCGCCATTTTTCCGTGAGCAAAAGCTAATCAAAAGTTTTGCAAGCAATTTCATTTTATGATTAATTCCTTCAGAGGATTAAATCATTGGAAGAAAGATTCTTAGATTGAATGAATACGAACGATTTCGTCTGATTTTCTACTCTATTGTACTTTCGACCATTCTAGACAGAACATTGCAATTCGGGGCCATTTGCGACCGAAAAAGGCTCGAACAAAACGGATCGTTGGGGGTAATTCCCCAAAGGGAACTCTTTTCTTACTCCCTCTCTCTCTATGTTGCGTATCGGTGTCAGCGAATAAGAAGAAAAGGGCCCTATTTTATATATATGAAAGCTTCACCATGTACTGTACAGAGGGAGGAGAGAGGCAAAGGCAATAATAGAGCTTTACTGCTTAGATCAAAGAGATATTCCCTCCCACGTTTCTACTTCCACACCAAGGCCACATTGGATGAAGAGGCCTCAAAAATTCAAAGGCTTTTTTGGCCTTCAGGTCTTATTGTGGTGACTGAGAGTGAAATTAGGCAGCTAAATGGGCTTTCAGCAGAGTTTTATACGTATTTTTATTCAGGCTATTAGTCAAATGAGAGATGGGGGCTTGGCCTTTTTAGCCACCAGTGGGTTTTCACTCTGTCTTTGATCTTTGAAGTAATAAAAATAATAATAAAAACCAGTAATAGAACTTTGAGTGAAGGGGAAAAGTCTCTTTTTACATTCTTTTGAAGCCATCAAGTTGTTGCTGCTGCTGAACAAGTTTAGTGAAAAAGTTTTTGCTCCTCTTGTTCTATTCTTTAGAGGCTCTTTTGTTTTACAAAAGCTACTTTAAAACAAGCAAAAAGTGAAATAAACATTGTTAATAGCCTCTATTATATGTGTTCCATTGTGGGCATTTAAATCTGTATATTGTCACAATGACAAACTTAACATTTATCCCAATATCTGACATAGTTAGGACTCAACTTTTAAAATAAAGTCAGGTAGACAATGGCTTTTAGGGATCTTAAAACGAGAGGAGAAAAAGAAGAGCTCAACTTTTGCTTCAAGTTTTCGTATTTTCTTCCTCCTCTTTTTCTCCTCCACGGATTTGTGGTCCTGGGCCAGAAAAGAGAAAAACCTATGGATTAGGCATGCGCTTGGAGAGAGAGAGAGAGAGAGAGAGAGAGAGAGAGAGAGAGAGAGAACAACATGTGGAGCCACACCAACTAAAAACCGGCCCCAAAGTGACTCACAATG
>LR140043.1:0-20284 GCA_900659605.1 Tisbe holothuriae
CTACTTCCGTTCTGAAACATTGTAAAGAAACCAAAAGGTCTCGGGGAAGAAGAAAACACACCCAAAGAAAAGCGCTGCCGACAGACCTAATTACGAGTCCGTACTTAAAGAAGAGAGAAGCGTACAAAGAGCTCATTTGAATGCGGGCCTTAAAATGCATCTCGGGTGTCGCCGTCCCAACGCTCTGATCAAGTAAAAAAGTGGTGAAATCCCCGAAAGATGGGAACACATCGAGGGGCACTAAAGCCCCTTTTCCTCTCTCTCTCTCAGGACGCGACGGGTAAGTGGAATGCAAATATCATTTCCAAGGACGGAATTAACCCCATATGCAGATTGCTAGAGTCAAAACGGTTAATTATATGCATGGGAAATAGGCGCTAGGTCAATTATCATTTTTGATTGCGGCGTCAATACAACAACGTACACGGTGGTGGGATGATGATTCCCTCTACTACTATAATAGTAGTAGAATAAAGCTTATAGGACCCACGGAGGGGGAATAAGGCGAGCGAGGCGAAGGGGGATAAAATCTCTTCTACACAAGTCTACCGCCTGTGAAAATACAAGAAGAAACTTATTTTGATGCTTATATTACGGGTATAATGCAGACGAGAGCTTTACTGAAAAATAAGGCGGCATCAGTGTAAAACTTTCTCCTTCTCCCCACACAATTTTCCGAGAGAGAGTCTTAAAGTCGATATATATGTTGCACACACCGAGATATAAAACGTGTGTAGTTTTCTATTGGGAGGAAGAGAGAAAAGGGATGTGCGCATCATTTGAATTTCATGAGGTGAATTCTCCTCGAAGGGCCCCAGAGTACAGTTTGTACACGACATTGTTTGCCTCATAACTATGCCAAGAGATCTTTCTGGGACAGGCAAATGAACCATTTCCCCTGCATATATCCATCATTTATCTCCTCTTTGGTTTTGCTTGATGGTCTAGAAATGCAATAATGGTTCACCTTGGGCCAAGAGAAAAGGGAAATTAATCAGCGGCGATCTTCAGTGCCCAACGAGATGGAACAAAATGCACGTTATTTGGACCAATAAACCACGTAGCATTCATATTTCACCCTATTCTAATTCACAGGTTGGGTAAGAAGGGCACTCTAGCTTCCCCCATAAACGTACAGGGGTGCCATATTGCGCCCATGAGAGGAGAGGAGGATCCCCTTTCCTTTCTCTAGGGTCCACTCTTCGATTTATATGACCCCAACCGCTCGTGTGGAATAATCATAAAAGAATCTGGCATCGACAACTTTTACCCTCCATGGCACAGTGGGCTGCTGTATTAAACTGATGTGAAAATACATTTTGACAGCTTATAGGGGGGTGAAGAGGTCCCACAGTGCCATCTGTGGTCTTTGCTCTGATCGGGTATACACAAGAAATAGGCTTAACTAAAAAGTATGAGAGGGAGCAACTACTTGTCAAGCTGTCACTCAGATTCCATATAACCTCTGGGCAAAAAATGGGAGCAGAGATGATGACTGCTCACTTAATCAAAAAACTTTCTGGTGGGTGTTAAGACCTCCTCGCTGGGGAGAGGAGTTTTTTGCTTCCCCTCCGGCGAGAATGGTCCAAGATATCCTTTGAAAAGGGAACTTCTTCTTCTTCCGATCCAATATGCTCATTTGCCACGGTAATAAAGATTGTCGAAGCTAGAACTTTTTCTCTGAAGACGTCCCCTCTGTAAATAGACCGCGCACTGTCACTTATATATCGGTCTAAAGTGAATAAGTGACCAAGTGTAGGTTAATAATATTCGAATTGACAAATATGCTTTTGAGAGTTTTGCCGCATCTGTGCACTTTATGTGTCAAAATAAGTGTCAAGGAGGTGGAAGAGTGTACTATAAATATTGCTATTCCAATTGGGGATAAATAAATCCATAAAAAGCGCGGCCGCCTGTTTGTTTCATCCAGGCAGAATGTGTGTGCGTGTAGGGAGGAAAATAATAAATAAATATCGAAAATAAAGATGATTTAATGTTGCAGCAGTGTTTTAGGTTTTGAAAATGGGGGCAAAATACGCACACACACAAGAAGAAAAAGTATAGCGATAAGGAAATAGCTTTTCTTTCCAAAACTCTTTTTGCAGGTGTGCAAAGGAGATATAGAGAGTGGAGCATCAAACCATTTTTAGGACAGGAAGCGCACACCAAATGAAAAGTGCATTTAAAAGGACGATTTTTAAAAAGTTTTCGAGATAGGGAGAAATTCTTGCTCTCGAAAATGGGTATTTAAGCGTTATATATAAACCTTGAGCCTTTCTTCCACAAAGCGCCATTTACATGACAAAGAGACATTTAGCCACACGACGATATTATTTCTGCTGGTAGTCTTAAAAGATTTATATAAGGAGGATCGAGGAGGAGGAAGAACCGCGGCGGAGCACAAAAACTCTTTCTAGGCGTTCTCTTGAGACAGGGAAATCTCAAGTTGGGATGCTGCTGGTCGGGGTCAGGGATGCCATTTTGTCATTGGTTCATAATAAAACAACTAACGTAAAGCATTATTACAAATACATATCCATATAGTAGAGTTTCAATGAGGGTTAAAAGATTACTAAATTTAGAGTGAGCTGATGAGGAACGGCCTTTTGATGCATCATATCCTATGGCTATTGTATTAATAAAATTAAGTTGAAAATGGCATCCCTGCTCCTGTCGGAAGAGAGCATCCTTCCTCCCTCCCTGAAAAGTCATCGAATCTCCCGAAAAACCCTGAAAGTTCCCATCACGATGATGATGAAAATGTAAAGTTCCGTTTAAAATTCAAAGACTGATGCTACAAAAAGAAGAAGAAGAAAACTAATTTTCACAATTTGAGATTCTTCTCGGGGAAGAACATGCACAGGAAAGTTTTTTTTACTTATGTTTCTTCATCCAGCTCCTTATGCATATTATATATCTACTTCCTCCTCCCTTTGCCATGTGGCATAAAGTCGATTCTTCAAAAAAGTGCATATGTTAAGATAGTGTTATTATTTCTTTTTGAGTGTGCACAACGGCCACATCTGAGGATAGGAAACTTTGACGAATTGGTTTTTGAGCTCTTTTTGATGTCGTGCTTTGGGAATTAATTCCATTGTGGGGAGCTTTTATCAAAACATTATCGACGAAGGCTTCAATAAGTAAAACATATTGGATTTCCCAGGTGAATTACTTGCACAGTGGGGTTTTATGCTGTGATAACCACTGTGGTTTGGAGTCCCAAATGGTCCCCAAACTTCTTCTGTCCGAGATTCGCCTAAATCCGGGTTTACCACAATGTGTATCTCTCCTGTATATAACAATAAGAGCTGCTTCAATTTCATGCATGCAGAAGAAACGGAATAACCGCATACAGGGTTGCCATTTTGGCTCTTTTGCAGCCAAATTTACTCGTCTTTATTAAAGAGCAATTTGGATTGGATTCCGGATGAAATGGCAACCCTGACCACCACTGCTAAAGAGTTGGGCAGGAGAAGGAAAAGAGACAAGCATTCAGCTCTAATTTGCTAGTTTTAATGCAACACAGATAGCATTACAGAATGCAAAAATAGGAAGTTTTTATATTCTCCACTGTTGCCAGTGTTTAATAAACTTCTCTTTTTCCCCAGTGCGTTCAAAAGGTCTTAATTCTCAAGCCCCCGCTGTACTACATTACTTTTTCTGCATCTTTATGCCTGCAAAAAGTGGGCGAGAGAGAGCATAAATAAAACTCGGCTCAATTGGGCATATAAAATGAGAAGACTTATTAGCAGAGCTTTTGCTTCAATACTTTTTCCGCCTTTTCATCCTTTTTGATGCAGCAGCAACACAAACGTGCTACAGCAGGACAAACTTTTGACATTGGGTCGTGTTTTAATAGCAGACTATAAAACAGAGGCCTGTGCAAAAATCTGCAAAAAACGAACTCTCGCACAACGTTATATTCTGAAAAGCATTTCTTCGGACGAGTGAGTGCGCATTGTGTGTTTGTTATCTACCTTGAAAGAACTGATACAAGGAGAGAGAGAGAGCAAACTTCTTTTCCTCGGAAAATTATTTCTTCCCTCCCTTTGCTGTTCAAACACCGTACGGACGAGTAACTTAACGATCTCAGGCTGCAAAGTCAGTGTACACACACAAAAAATGAAGTATTCTCGTGTTCAATAAACTTATGCATATTTCTAGGCTTAATTGACGTGCAAAAGTGTACGTAGGTCCAGACCAGGGTTGCTTAATCGATTACACACTCGAACCGAGTTTCGACTTTAATCGACTATGTCATAGTCGAATCAAAGTCGATTTTTTCGACTTTCATTCGGACAACGTTTACTACATAAAAGGGAAAATTTATCACTCAGATGACCTCGTATTATGAGCTTCATATGGTACTAGAATATGTAACCAATTATACAAAATATGTAATGTCATGATAGTTAATTTAAAACATACTTTACCTCCCTCATTTTAATTTTAATAGCATGGTAGATGATGAGCTGGGTCTCCTCAATTCTGTATAGTTACAATTAAGTAATTATTAACTAAAATTTAAATTGTTTATTGTTTATTATTACTTACTTGATTTTACTTATAAAAAAGTACATATGGCGTATCTTTATATTAAAGATAAGTACTACATTTTACATATGAGCTACTTGAAAGTAAGACTTTCAGCTATTTTGACAAGCTAATCATTTAAGCATATATAGTGATGTTATTGTATGCAAACATGCTTTTAAAACTTAAATGTGGCCTATATATTGGTCCATTAAGCACTACAACAAAGTTTAATATTGATATAATTGTATTAAAGGCTTTATATTATTACATACAGAAAGTCGAAAAAGTCGATTAAAGTCGACTTTGGACCCTCAAAGTCGAAACTCGTTTTTCGACTAAATCAAGCAACCTTGGTCCAGACAGAAACATTTGTTGCTCGAAATCTGGCGTGTGCTTCAATGCAAAACATGACCGCAAATGTAGATAGAGTTACATGTACAAGCCCAACAAATCAAAGCATTTAATGAAAGTAAATTTAACGATTTTCAGTTGGTTTTCATTTCACTAGTCATTTTCAGTCAACTCTATAGACAATAGTTACACAAACAGTTACATTCATAGTTGGCATTAGTTGCCGATAGCTGCAAAGTAAGATTTCGCCTTTAAATGCCTGTAATTCAGGCCACTATTTCCTTGGGTTCATCCCACATCATGACCGCAAAAAACAATACATCAAATTAGCATCTTGTCCCCCGAAAAAAGCGACATGGGCGGCACCCCCAAAAATTCCTTGTAAAATATATTGTCTTGTTGCTCCGGGGCCATCCAATCAAATTAACATTGCACAAAGTGTCATCGCTGCTGCTGTGTGGAATGCGCATTAGCATACTTTGACAAATTGTCCGCCTCGCATCGTTCTCATACCGACATGAAACATCAGATGCAAAAATAGTATCGCACATTGCGAGCAAGGAATTAGGATATTACATTGGAAAATGGCTAATTGCATATTACTTTTGAACAAAAAGAGCATAGGGACGTTACATTGTGTTTCATATGTAATTCAAGCCTATTGCTGGATTATAATGAGCATTGCGTTTGCAATATGTGAATATAGATCCTAAAAAGAGCCAGGCCGACATCTTGCCTTCATTGCTTTATCCCTTTTTGTTGCGTTGCCTCTTTCTGCACTTTAACCTTTTGTTTAATGAGCATAGCTGTTGATTTTCTCGTTCTAAAAACTTTTGTTTTCTTGGTCGCTGAAGCAAATAAAAGGCCAAAAGAGGACGACGATATAAATCCAGCAAAATTTGCTTTCAAGAGACACAACAGCAAAATGTGTTTGCTAGCTGCAGATAAAGAATATTGAGCCACCCTTCTTTCAATTTCTTTGCAAAAATGCAACAATGGCGAGTGAGTGCAGAAGGCAAAATATCTCTCTAAAGTGTTGTGTGCTTTAAAAACTATCTCAGGAGACATCGGCAGTATTAGCACGGAATCAAAATCTGTAGTCTAGATACGAAGCAAGGACGAAAGATCAAAGAAGCATTTTCTTCCCCTCTCTACCTGCGAGCAGCTCTTAAGCCCCCATCATCAAATAAGAAGCTAGAATGCAATACAAGAGTTACAAACTTGAAGCCTGTCTTACCGGCGGGTGATAGTAAACGGTTCCATTCTGCGCAATCCCCGCCACATGCGGCCCACCCGCAGACGCAGGGTGCGGCTGCGGCGGCGCCTGATGCGGCGGAGGTGGCGGCAGCGCGGCCACGCCGCCGCCCGCAGGTGCCGCGGGCATGAAGAAGGCGTTCGAGGCCGGACCCCACAGCTTGAGGCCGTGCGGGTAGGAGAACGGGGCGATCTTGATGCTGAGCTGTCTATGGAGCGAACGGCCACTGCTGAGTGATAACGTGATGACGACGACAAAGTCAAAGCTCAAATGGGGATCAATTGGATGCTTCCGGTTTTGGAGAAGAGTCAATGACAACTGAGCAAGTTAAGTACTAATACTGCTGAGGATTTATCGCATGACGGATATAAGTTAGCATGCAGTATCACTGTTAATAGTTGTTGTATTCACGAGCCCGCGTTTTGCGATGTTTTTCAAATGATTTTCGCGTTGTGACCGCGCTGTCTTCCTTCAATCGACTAACCGTGTGTAAAGTTTTGTGTTATACTTTTCAAGAGTGATTTTTTGCCGGCTTCCTTGAGCGCTCACTGCTTTCACTTTTAAAACCCTTATGTGGGTGAGAAAGAAGGAAAGAAGAAGAAGAAGCGCACCCTACTCATGCCAAAAACAGTCGGAATGTGTGCCTAAAAAGGGGTCCCGCGCGCGCAAATAACCGAAAAAGAGGCTGTGGAGGAGAAGAAGAAGAGGGTACCTTTCCATCCGCCCGGAGGCAGCTCGGAGACTCTCTTCCGAGACTCCGAAGAGACTCCCTTCGGAGGTGCGAGAGAGGAGGAGAAGAGAGCGCTATGGCCTTTTTGGGGAGCCTTTGGCGGCTTCGGAGGTGAATCCTTCCATGCTGCCAGCGACATCTATCGGTCGAGGATGGAACTTAGCTGAGCATACCATTTGAGAGAGGTTTGTCTGTTGGCCGCCAGAGGGAGAAAATGGAGCTTTTGTTTTGAAATCAAGCGCGATGCTTTATCACATGTTTTGAATGCCTGGGATTCCCCCCAAACCTGCTCGGATCGAAATAAATTGCCCTGTGCTGAAATTGACCTTTTTCTTCTAGTGTGTGAAAATACACTGAACAAAATGTGTCTTTGTGTGTGTGCCGAATTCGGCTTCTTCTATTCAAAGGTGTATTGTGAGAAATGAGCTGTTATTATATTTGAAAGCGGGCGACATGATGCCAAGTGTTTAATCAGCCGTTTGACCGAAAATTTGGCAAAAAAGGATGCTGTGAATCATAAAATTTGTGACGGACGGCTCACAAATCATTTGACAAGGAGGTTTGACGTCGTCTATAAAGGGTGAATAACCCGTTTTCTCGTAATAAATGGCTGAGGTCAACTTACAATGCAGCGGTGACAATTGGCGTTGAGTAAATGATGGGAAGTCGATTTGAAAGGGGACGGGAAACTTACCTAGAAAGATGGAAGGAATGAGGTTATTGTTATAATGGATACATTTACATTGATAAATCTTAAATAATATTGCTTTAAGAAAACTTAGAGTGTATAAATCAATAGAATTATAAAACACGGATATCAGACTTTACTCCGGAAACGTTTAATATTTCATTTGTTAGTACTGTATATTGGACATCCGAGGTACAGCCTACAGAATAAATGAAAGAGATGCATAGACGCTTCAGAGATATTATAATATTTCATTTCTTTGTTAGTTACTTCTATTTTTTAACTCGTATTACTTTAATGACAATAATTCGCTTCTAAATCCTGCGCCATAACCACATATCATCAAATACATCCATCAGTCGACTGATCGAGAAGAAGAAGAGGAAGCAAATCCCTCTTGACGAATGCCAGTAAGACCGATTATCATCGGGAGAAGAAAACTTTTCTCCCCTCGTATTACAAGGAAAACTTTTTATCCCTCTTTTATCGCGAGGAAAAAGCAAATTAAATGTGATCGGAATCGTTTTATTCGACTCCCGAGAAGCATTTCTCTCCGCAATTTTACGGCACCCAAGAGTAATAACATCAGAGAGCTTTCACTTTGCCCCATTTTTTAACGATTGCATTTTCTACCCACTCGTTTTTGTCGACTGTAGAATAAAAGTAAAGTTCTTCTTATATTTAGCCTTTGCTAGACAGGGTAAATGTCAAAATATCACTAGCAGGGAAAGCAAAAAATACAGACTTGAAATATAGCATGTGTATCACTGAGGAGGGAGGGCCGGAAAGCTCATGAAAGCGAGCCTGTTGCAACGATATATATTGTGGAGGAGGAGAAACGGCTGTAGCACAGTGGTATAAGTGCATCAAATTACTTTTTATCATAAAAGTGTAACAACAATGTTACGTTTACATGTAAGAAATGTATTTCAAGTACAATGAGATCACTGTGTAAAATATGAATAGAAAGCAACACGATTTAAAATGTTTATTCTTTCTCTATCAAAGTTCACCTGTTCAAACTTGCATACTTTCATATTGAAGGTTCAACAGTTCGAAATATGTTCCTTACATCTTCTCTACACACACGGACAAGATATTTCCCCTAATCCATATTTGAAGCCTATATAATATCCTGGCAAAGGGGCAAGAAGACCACAGCTAGCCTTTGTATCGCCTCCTACGAGCTAGACATTAAGAATTCATTGTTCTACAGGCTATTCCAAGAAGAAGAAGCAAAAAACCTTTTTAGTGTTCTTCTTATTCCTCTTGTACGTACATACGGAAGACGAGAAAGTTGTTACATAAAATGCATGAGGCTTTTGTATGCCTTGCCTAAAGGAATTATGAATTGCAGAAAGGGAATAATAAATAAAAGAGAAGCCCAGGTGGCAAAAAACATAAAATTCCAACTTGTAGAAAACACCCTAGCAAAATATGTACTTTTAGGGCGTGCCCATGAAATTATTATATCTACAAATTGATCTTTTCCAGTCTACAAAACCTTTTTTATTGAATCTAACGTATCACAATACAAAATAAGGCCATTCCATGCACACAATTAAGTCGATCCGTTGTACATTTTATAGCCTTGCATATCCCATTGAATACACTCATTCAGTCCCGAACAGGAGGCGGCGAAAAGGGCACATGCATGGGTGATACTCCTAGCTGAGCAGCAGCCGCTAGCTGTATTCCAGAAAAGAGAGAAAGCTAATTATAATTTTTCCATTAGCTTCACAAGAGGTAGCGGAGAAGAGGGGAAAGAAGAAGGCTACTCAACAGGCTATATGGCAGCAGAAGCATTGGCGGACTGCCATAACCATGCATTAGAAGAATGGAAGCACACAGGAAGTAAGCATACACACATAGCGAGCAGGGGATGACTAAAGACCATAGAAGCCTTATGGGATGAAAGAGAAAGGAGAAATTATACTTAATCCCGTTGAGGGCAAATGTACAATTAAGCTCAAAAAGGGGGAGCGGCGGCGGCGTCTTCTGCCCGCAAGAGAAGAAGAACTTGAGCAAGAAAGATCATCCCCAACTTTGTCTTGTTCTAATGATGGTATGGAATTTCCTGCAGGGCAGAAGATGATGATGATGATAGTAGGAAAAGAAAGACGGAGACGGGGCTAAACGTCGGTTAATTCATGGAGCACACAGTGGGCTGCTGTTGACAATTATGTTAATTATTGAACTACTTTCATTGTAAAATAGATTCTTACTTCAGGATAGATCGATGGCATTCGTATCCTGTACATAGGGTAAGATCTATAGATTGAGCCCACTGTGCATAAAGTAAAAGTAAGGGGGAAAGTGAAAAGAGGGCGAGAAGTTTTCAAAGCAGCAGCACAGATGTAAAAATTTAATATCGTCGTGTATGCACACGGCATTACTTTTTTTACGGCTACTGCACTGGGTTGGACTACTCGCTATTTATTCTCGCACAATGCTCTCGTTGTTTTAATATATTTGACACTGAAACAAGGTCGGGGGGTAATTTCAGGAACTTGACCCGAGCTGCTATGGGCCCAAGAAGACAGCGATTCTACTCTACTATTTTATTTTCCTCCTTCCTTTCATGCCCACATTTTCTCTTTTCGGGTCTTTTGCTTTTCCTTCTCCTACACCTGAGCTCACAGAATAGAGCAAGATATAGACTAAAGCAATCACAGCTGCTGTTGATGCTGCCGCTATCCTGAGACGGGTTTCTTAAACTAACTCCAAAGTGTAATTATCTTAAGCAGCTTTGGTGTCACATTTCAGTAACCGGACCCTGCTGCTGCTGCTCAAGAGAAGTCTTAGTAATCGTCGTCGTCAAGTCCGCTGCTCATCTTTCAGTTTTATAAACAAGACTCGGGGAGAGAGCTTTTGAAGAAAGATCTCAATGCATTGATTAGGCGAGTAGTCGTGGAACGAGAGATGGAAATAAAGAAAATAAATACAAATACCATATGGCAGAGGAGGATGATTCCAATCTGGTAACGGATGCACTTTTCAAACATTGCATCTGTTTTGATATCTGTCATACAGCGAGTTCCGGTTATCTTAGCAAGGGCAAGTTCGCTGACAAGAGTTTGGCAGTAGCTCATAAGATGCGGCTATAAAGCTTTCAACCTTGCATTAATTGCTCTCTTTTCCTCCCCCTGCCCATTCCTTGTACTCACTCACTCCTCCCCTTCCCTCGCGCGAAAACAAAAAAAACGAGCTCGGTGAAAGAACCGAGACTTTGTTGTTTGAACATTTCTTCTCAGGGTGAAACTATGTGTCACTTCTTGCTGGAATTTATTTGCATCCGAAGACAAAATCTTAATTGTTGTTACATGTCAGTGAAAAGGACAACAGGCATTGATTCGGACGGTCTCAAGGGAGTATTCGCCGCTTGTATGACTTTCCGAGGGCACAGTGGGTTCCGTTTTATGGGACATAGGAAATAGTTATAGGTAACATTGATGTTATGCAAAAACTATTATTGACATCCAATTTGTTCCAATAGTTAATTGAATTCCTATTCCAGTCCACTGTGAAGCGGGTAAAGAGAAAGAATAATTATCCTCGGACGAAGAGATTTGCTGTTTTAGCTCCGTTGGGTCGGAAAGAAGAAGAAACAGAAGAAACGGGAGACAATGAAAATGAAGTTTTGTTCCTTGTGTCATTTCCAGAGTGCTACAAAACACTACAATATGACGTACAAGGGAGGGAGGAAAAATGTCTTTTCTGCAAGACAATTGACCTTCTTTAAGTCACGGTTTGTACTTAACATATCTTGCAAGTAAAATTGTACATCACGATATGGCAGAAAGTAATATAAACAATCAGCGCTTGCCCATTCAGATACAGCTCCAATCAGATAGTACAAATGGAACAATATAAAATATCTCCCGCTTTCTTTTATTTTCCCTTTTCTTCTTCTCCCCTCCCCAAAGATTGCAATCAAACAGCATCGCACAAAACGAGATGAAAAATACAGCCACAAAAATGTCAATTATGTGCCAAGCTAAACAGAAAATAAGGCATGACGACGACGACCGAATTAGTCGCCGGAACAAAAAAGGAACTATAATAAGAAAACGGAGTGAAAATGGTCCAGATGGTGACTGTCTCAGGCCCTTGTCTGTCTGTACATCCGTGCTTGACAACACTGTCTGTCCGAAAGGATACACACGTACAACACCAATTTACTTTCCATAGCGTAGGTTGTTTGGATCAATAAAACCGCAACACTTACTGCATGCTTTCTCTTTCGCTGCTATACTCAGTCCCTTGAGCCCCCCATACCACAAGGCTGAGTAAGAAGAAGAAGAAGACTGTAATACCAGAAAATGGCAGAAGTCCTTCTTCTTCTTCTTGCACCATGCACCAAATATACTCACTCACACACATGAAAGGAGAAGAAAGAGGGAGAAAAATAACGAATCATTCATTTGCTGTCAACTCTCAATCGACCAAGAGTAGTCGGGGACGGGGGTGTTCTATATGCTACATACTCAGCTCTCTCTCCCACTCATGTGCATATGAACCACACACACAAAAATATATCCATGGTAGTCGTTGTTACAAGCAGACGTCTTGTAGCGCTCACAGAGAGAGAGCACTTGCTAGTAAGAGCTACTTGCAACGACGCACTTACACATCCACTACACAATCAATATATCAAGTATCATTAGAACATGGCACACAGAAGAAAGGGGGAAACATTGAAGACAGCGACATTGACAGAAGAGATTGTAGTAGTCGCACAAAATGATATTACATTGTCACCAGACCGAAGAAGAAGAAAAGCAACAAGCTTGTTAATGGAAGCATAACCATCGTGTTAATGCATGTAGTATGTGAAAAGCAGCTTGCAAAGTCGTCTTCGTCCCATTTATAATGGAAGACCTTCTTCTTCTCCTTCTTTCAAGGGCTTTCTTTCCGAAGGTCTTTTTAGACATTCTCCACGCGTTCCTTCAGTGGCTGGACGGCGTCACGCATACAATGAGTCCGAGAGACCTTTGCGTGATCCCGCCACCCCTCACCATGGTTTTACAGGATATTATCGGGATTCCAGTGTTAACAAGACGGAAGACATGGCGACATATCAATATTTCATGCTACAACCGTTCGCACCCTTTTTCAGCATATATCCAATAAGTAAGTAGCTCCGTGTATACATACTACATGCTATGTATGTGCACACACACACAACAACAGTGCCATCAGGAAGAGGGTTCTCGACTTCATCCTATATACGCCAAAGAAGCTTAGCAAGCAGGAGGGCAACAAAAGTGAGAAAAGAATAACAACGCACACACACTGCGAAGAAGAAGAAGAAGAGTCAATCTAATAATAAAACGCCTTTGTGTGTTTCGAGTAGAGAATAGAGAATCTTGTCATCATCGGCAATCTAATACGTCGTGACTCAGGGTTGCCATTTCCCTCCAAAGTTGCTCTCCTTATAGAGCTACAAATCAGGATGTACGACGTCAGAATGAGTCAAACTAGCAACCCTGAGTCGTGTGTGCAGCATTGACGTTGACGAAAAGCGGAAGCACTTCTTTCTTTCTCCCTCTCCCATTCTTCTCTTTAACTACACGCTTCTTCTTCTTCTCTTCCAATATTGCTTTTCTTCATTCTCAAACGACAACGAAAGATTACTCCAAGGCTCCCATTCAACAATGGAAAGAGACATTTCCCCTTCCGCCAAGTTGTTGCACTTCAATATTATCGTTTTATACTCTTTTTCCCACGCCGAAATGAGACACAGTGGTCTCTTAAACAGACTATGAGGAACACAGTGGTCCTACCTTCTTCTCAGCTTCAAGCACGTGCTCCTGACACGGCGTCAGACCGATCCGCTTGGCCGGCGGAACCCCGTCTTCAATGGCCGCAGCGACGGTGGCCGCGAGCAGCAGCGCGCCCTTGTCTGCCCTAGTGGCACCAGTACCACCACCCCCACCTCCGCCGTCGTCGTCCCCGTCCTGGCCTGCCACCGCGGGCTCCGGCACGGGGCCCTTCAGCTTTGTCGTCGTAGTCGCTGTCTCAGCTGAGGAGGTCATGTAGAAAACACGTTCTTTGTTTTGCCCTCACTGTAAGGTCATATTCTTTGCCGGGTCTCTCTGTTCTTTGCTCTCTCTCTTCAGATTGAGGGGCTCGTTCACTATTCCTGACAGATGAAGAATTCTGGAGATCAAAAGACGGAAAGAGGACGCAGCTCACATACACGAGGGGGATAAAATGGGTCTTGCGAGCGAATGTCGTCGTTTGCCTTGTAGCACCGAAGTAATGATAATATTCAGACACTTTTTTATATTCCTTCAAGGCATTCACTGCTGTGTCTATGATGATGACTTGTAAGCACGAAACCGGGATTTGTGGCGCGTGCCAGCCGATACTTGAGACGACTTTTTTCACGTCTTAATCTCTTAACGCTACTTTTCCAAGTGAATATCTTACACTTGAACGCGCCACTCTAATATCAAAAAGATTGTGTGTTTGTATATGTTTGACGACGTTGCTGTCAGCAACGAGAGAGAAAACTTATGAAACTGAGACTGACATTTGATCAACTTGTCTTCTTCTTCTTCTTCTGTCGTTCCGATTTTCGAGCTCAAAACACAAAAACCCGTTTCTCTCTTCTTTTGTGCTCTCTGACTTCTCTGCACAGATTGAGCATAAACTATCCCTCGACTCTCTATAAACACTGAAGCAGACTAGCAAGAGGAGAAGGGTGTGTGTATGTGCATGCAAGCTCGTTTTTAAAAACAACGATGTGCTGCTCACTGCTGCTGTTTTTACACTTTTGCCCTTTCCTTTTCGACACTACTACACACGAAACTTTTTGAGCCTCCTTCCTTTTCAAAAGAAGAAGAAAAATTGGTGTGCGTGTGCTCGATGCTTTTGAACACTCACTATAGCTGCTGCTGCTGCTACATTTGCTTACTGCACTTTTTTTCCACTACTAGCAGCAGACGCCAGTGCTGCTATTATGTTTTATTCGCTGCTCAGCCTGGCTTACCACCACCAGTCCGATGGGAGAATCAGCAGCTATGCAAGCACAAGGCAGCAGCAGCATGCAAGCAACATCATCAAGGCAGTGGGCGCAGTGGGCGGCAATTGAGCGCGCGCGCCGGACATTGTTTACACAGCAGAGAGGGGAGGAGCGCTGGCCGGCAGATGGATGAAGAAGGAAAAAGTGGCTTTCTTTTTTTCGCTCTGCCGACGACGACGACGAGCATGTTATTCCCAATCGCCCTCTAAATGATGAAGAAAGAATACCAAGAGAGAGGGTTGACAGTATACAAGGGAGCAATTGCTTTGTAACAATGCTTAAAGCCTTTGCAGTTTTTAACTATTTAGTAACATGAACTAATATAAAAATGAAACGTTCGTCATGTAGGAAGCTTTCTATTCAATAGGAATGAGAATTCTTCAGCGCTACAGCTCTTTTAATCCAAGCATGTGGAGCTATGTCTCCAAACAAACTGGACTCCCTGAAGCCGTGATGTCACCACCGCCGTCTCGCCCACTTTTTCCCCCTTCTTCTCTCCCCAGGCCATCCAGGCAGTGCGCAAAAAAGCCTTGCGCTCGCCCGCTGTGCGCTGCGCCCATGAGACGTTCGTCCGTACGCGCGGCTGATGGTAAGTCGCGCACGCACTCACGTCAACACCGGCTTTCAACGGGCGCTCGAGGGGGAGACGAGAAGAGGAGAAGGAAGAGACAAGAGAGAAGAGGAGGAAGACACTCAAGATATAAAGAATGGCGGCACATAGTGAGTGAGTGATGTAAAGAAAGGGAAGAAAAGGCTACTACTACATTCTAGGATTGGAGCGCGCTTTGCTCTTCTCTTCGGCTCTCATGGGGAAGAAAGAAAGGGAAGAAAAGGAGAACTTTTTTTATTCCGGCAGCAGCTCTTTTACCACACTGACAAAGGACGACGGGCAACGACGAAGAGAAATGGTTTTAATGGTTTGTCAAAAACGCGCCTACAGCGCTGCTTCTACTGCCCTTTATTTTGAAGTACACGGCTACCTGTTATGACAACACACAAATAAGGCCTCTTCGCTTCTCCATGGAAACGTGTTTAAAAATTAAACACGCTTGGAAATACCAGCCAAGACGGCAATCGAATAATATAAAGCCGATAACGAGGTAGAAGACTGCAGGAGGAGGAGGAGGATAATCACCGTGCTTTCCATTGCAGCAGACGATATCCATGTCCTTTCTTCCATGCCTTTTAATTCGACGGCACGACGGAGGAGGAGAAAGGCGCTTAAACGCTCCCCTGGGGATTCTCTCGTAAATAATACGGGAACCGTCTTTGTACGCACCTATAAGGGAACTATTTGCAGTAGCCAGCCCTATGATGCACACCGCCGCCGCCGCATAAGATGGTGATAACCTCTTTTTCCCCATTGCGGAGATGATGCATTTTCCACCTCATCCTGTGATATAATATTAAAAGAGTCAGCCGCTCATTTTATGCTGCTGCGGTCGTGTGTATGTGCGCCCCAGCCAGCTGTCTTTCCTCTTCTTCAACTTGTTAGCAGCCATCTCCTCTTTCCTTTTCTTCTTCCTTCCCCTTTCTACCGACTCATGGCCTATCAAAACCTGGTCTGTCCGGAGAGAAACTGTTTGAATTTCGCGCGCTTTGATTTTTATGACGCCTAAGTTAGACGGCGGATAAAAAAGGGAGGACGGGTTAAGACCATCGAACTGAGACAAGATTGTCCTATTTCGATGGTTAAGACGGAGTAACAAACGTTTCTCTTCCTTTTTTTCTGCCGTCTAACACTTTCGCTTAAAAAAATTCTCCCTTTTCCCCCTCGGATAGACCAGGTTTTGAAAGGCCATGTACCGACTCAAGGGAGGGAAAAGAGAGAGCAAAACTTTCAAAAAACTTCTTCTTCTATAGCCATAACAGCGGTAGTAGCCATAACAGCAGCTTCTATATCAACAGCAGCAGCAGCACACACACGTGCCTTGTATATTCGCACTACAAACTGTTGAACTTCTGCTGCTGCTGCTGCTGCTGTTGCTGACCTTTTTCTTCAGTCTTCGGTTACACCCACTTTTGAAAGGGAGAAGAAAACAAGGTAATCGCAGAGACATCCGAAGCATGGGAAGAATTACTTTCAAAAGTAACTAAACTATCGAAATTGTTGAACGTAAAAAGTAATTTCCCAATGCTTTTGTATGCTGCCAAGTGCGACTTTTTAAAATGATATGAGCAGGGTTTTAAAGTGCCAGCAAGGGATATGCGATACGAAAAAAGACTGGATTACGGCATGAATTTTATGACTATTATTATTATGCACCTTTCAAGTGGGTTTAAGGCATGATGAGCTTTATCCTTTTTGGAAGAAAAAGGCAAAAATGTGTCATGATGTCTTTAAAAAAGAAGGGGGAAAAGCTCTCTCGCTTGGGTTGAATTTCACAGGTAGAACATGTAAAAAGTGCAAAAGTTAGTCTGTATGCACAAAGGAGTTAAATATAGGCAGCTCACCTAAGATATATTACATGCAGAAGTTTCAAGAATAATTGGAAAAAGGAAAGTTGTTCTTTCTTTCTTTTCCTCCCTACTTCCACAAGGGTATTGACAGGCATAGAAGACGGCCAATATTCTTAAACGCTTATGGTGTGTTCTTGTGTATACACAGCCAATACATATTTGAGCCCAGGCCATCAGGTGGCTAGCAGCAGCAGCAGGGCTCCTAAACCCTTAATTACATACAAGATTAAGCCTGGATTTGTGTCGTCGTCAGCTCTATACCGTGTCTTCCGATATACATGACCATGCAAGGAAGGCCCCATTACCTTAGAAGATGGAAAAGGGGGGTAGAAGTCAAGCTCAGTCTGAAAACAAATTAGGGCAAAATGAGCAGCGACAGCAGTTAGGGATGACAGTTTGTTGTGAACGAAATGGCATCCCTGAAGGTAATCAATATCTTCTAATGCCGTCTTCCCTAATGGACGCATTTGTTACAATAATATTCATAGGATGGCTCCCACAAACACGGCTATTTCACGGCTGAGCGACATTACAGAATCTCCTCCCCCGCTCACATCATAATTTAAACATCTCTTTAACCCTCTCAAAATTTTGCAAAACACATTCTCCCCTGTTGTAAAAATTGTCGCATCTGGGGCCTAATAAAGATAGCAGATAATGTCAAGACTCAGCAACAGTGCTCGCAAATCTTCTTAATGACTCAGGCTGAGAAAGCAGCTCACCGAAGACGTTCATGATATCATACTAGCACATGAAATCCGTGTGTTATCAAAGCATATTGAGTGATAATAAGCAGACGTTTGGCGCGTTCAATTGTAGGGCCAAATTAGGCGCGAAAGCAAACGAGCTTAAGGGGGAAGAGAGAAAGAAACTTTTCTTACCCGAAGAATGCAAAAACTATTTCCCTATTGTGGCCGACAAAGCGACGTGTCTGCCTTTTCTTTTCACTCTTTGACCCTTCTGTATAACAAAAGACCTCCGACACTGGTAGAAAAAAACTATTTTAAACACATGTTTAAATGAGGCTTTACAATCAATATGTCAGAATATCCATTTCCAAGACGTTCTCGCTTCATTCTGACATCATATTCACTTTCTTATACGGCCATATTTCCTCCTCCGTTTTCTCATAAAAAGATCTTCTTCCTCTCCCCATATTGTGAAAGTATAAAATATATTTTATTGACCTGAAAGTCGCTCGCGACGGGTGATTGGAACCGAGGGAGGGAGGGAGTAAAATATGTGAAAATCTGCACTAGACTTTTTGATTTTTCTTTGCTTTCGCCCGGTCCATTAGGTCTCTGTCAACAAAGCATTTTAGTGTTAAAAAAGAGAGAACGAAGGGGAGCAGCAAAGTCACACAAGTCAAAAAATGTCATATATGGCTATAGGAGGGTTTAAAAAAGGTAGCTATCCATTCAAAGGTGCTTCTTAAATGTTCCATGCGAGATTTTCAAACACACCGTTCAGAGTCATTTCTCATCGTCGGAAGGTATTCACCTTGCACCTGCGATGCTAATGCTTGAAATGTGTTTTGCTTTTGCCCTTCTTCTCCTTCTCCTTCCTATTTCACTCTCTGCAGCTCTATTTTTTATAATAAATTCCCTGGGGATGTGGAAAAGTCATAAAGCATCAGCGCAGGCGTCAGGCTCAACGTTTTGTGCACACAGGGAGGAGGAAATAATATAGGGAAAGATACAACTTCTACTTGTTGCAAAAAGGGAAGCGTTGCCAGATTAAAAAGATATTTGAGTATATAATGATTTTCGAACTAGATGCGCACTGAGAAAGAAGGCAATAGAGCAGTTTGAAAGGTACTGGACAACCATAAGTTAAAGTACTATTTCTCCTGAGTAAAAGACTGGAATGTGGACTACAGTGGCTGCAGACCCCAATCCTCAAGCAGTAAAACACTGTTGAATGTCCCAAAGTGGATGCATTATTAATCACTTAAGCTTTGTAAATCTGGCATCCCTAGTCTTGACAAAAAGGCAACCTCTCTCCTTCTCCTTCTTTTCCGTCATCACCCTTTCTCTCTCCATTATAAAATGACTTCAAAGGGATAAAAATAAAAGTTTCCACTCGGATTAGCGTTGAAAAGTTTCACCTTTTTTACAGAGGGTCATGTACAAGGGATGCCACTTTGTTCGACATTAAGCCTAAATTGTGTCGTTATTGAGCTGAAACAGGCGTCAAAGTGGCAACCCTGTCATGTACCATGGAGGAGCTTTCACGCACGCCAAGGAGACACACAAAAGGGATTTATATTAGATATATAGGTGGAGGAGGAAATCCGAAAAAGGGTTTGAAGAAAACATAGGGTCACCAGGAAGTATGCAGAATGCTTGATCAATAGGAGTAATTACATGCACAACTAGGCAAGACATGCGATAAAAATGCCACTGTTTACATACTAGGGGCGGGGTAATTTTGCTGGTAAACAGTAATAATACGATCATTCCTTTTAAAGGAAAGCTACGTTCATTGCTTAAGCCATTGATCTAAATCGTTTTTAAAGTTTATAAAACTGTTGCACCCTCCATATCACATATCTCGGGCGTATTATTTATTTGTCAAAGTCGTTTTCCTCGACGATTTATTGGGATCCGATTCGAACTGACATAAAAATCCGACACGAAGCCTTGCAGTCACGAAGGGAGATTTGCACAGTGGATTCATACGAGATTAGCTGTTATAAAACAAATAACCATTGTGAAATCGATATTATCCACCCTGATCCCACTGTGATAAAGGAAAAAAGTTTGCGTGATGATGATTTAGACATGGAAAAAAGAAAAGAGAAGGAAAGTTTTTTGGCCTCAAAAATTTCTTTGTGTAATATATGGCGCGCGTACTGAACACACATAAAAGTTTTGGCGCAAAATATATAAAAGAATAGTATTTGTATTCGTTTCGGCTTTGATTGGGCGTGCAAGTCCATAATCTCTGTTAACCCTAAATGTTACATCGTGTTCGTGTTTAAACAGCATCTTACATGTAACATCATCAAATACACAGTGGTTTAGCATTTGTAATAATAACTTTCCTTCGAAGGGCTATTTATAGTTTGGTGCTTGACAGGCATTTAAAAGTTACTCAATTTTGACAAAAAGTTACAGTTACAGTTACTTAAAATTGTTTCAGTAACTAGTTACCTCAAAGTTACTTTTTGGCCCAATTTTCAGTAACTAGTTACAGTTACAGTTACAAGTTACTTTATTAAGTAAAAATCTC
>LR140044.1:0-20300 GCA_900659605.1 Tisbe holothuriae
CAAGCGCCCGCGGGAGGTACAAGTGACAGGGTGCGGGTGATATCTCTTTTTCTCTCTCTCTCTCTCTCTCTCTCTCTCTCTCTCTCTCTCTCTCTCTCTCTCTCCTCTCTTCCTATTCTACGACTGCTGCAGTCATTTTCATTTCATTTTCGCGATCCATAGATAAAAGCATGTGTACAAGACATTCACACAAACAGGCATAGATGGTGGTAGGGGCTGGAGATTGGAGTAACGCCAGCTATGAGTGAAATGGAAGTCTATGGAATGTATGGCCGTCTACTGAAGGAGACAATTGGCTGTTGCCCTGCTGCTGTGAAATATGTTGACTAGTTTAAGCAGAATAACAGGAAACGCTCCTCCGTTGGTAGAGATGAAATCTTGTCATAAGAAATTATTTCAATGTCTCAGCAAAGAATTCAAATTGCATGAACAATGTCAATCCTCTTGATGGCATATCGAAAGTTCATGGTCCTCTGAATCTCCTCCTCCTCATACTCAACCCTTTATTCCTCTACCTGGCATTGTACACACACTATTTCGAAAGATCTCCTTTTCTCCTCCTCCTCATTATTACCATTACCGCACATATGCATCCGTTTGTGAGTTTCCTACGAGATATTTCTTCCTCCACCTGAGTTTATATATAAATCTCGGCTAGCTAGCTAGGCCCACTGGCAGAGGAGCTGCTTCAGGCCAGCGCACTACAGTCAAAAGCGATCATTTTGCGCGCGGCATGACATAAAATTTATGAAAACTCTCTCAAATTTCACTAACTGTATACACTAATAATAATAATCTGTCCGTGTGTGCGTGCTCAGCTGGCCTCGCCTGAGTGCGCGCGCTGAGAAGAAGAAATCATCATTGTCCGCAAACGAAGTCTTCCGATTTTTTTTCGAGCACAAAACTGTGAGCATTTGCGAGGAGTGAGATTTGGGGGCCCTGCTGCATGCAGGTAGACAGAGAGAAAAGAAAACGATATACAGGCAAACCCATTGGCATATTATGTGGCCTTCCCTTCTCTTCCCTCAATGCTCTATAACTCACTCTTCCTCTTCTCCAGTTTCCAAATTCAATGCAATCGTGAGGCCGGTTTCTGAAGCATTGTCAAGCCACAATGTATTCTCTGCTTAAGATCATGTTACGATTCAGAAACTGGACTCCTGCCATGTAGTTACACACAGATAGAAAAAGAGCTGGAGCAAGGGAAGAGATAATTGGTACGTTTCACATCCGAAGGAGAATTTCCGTTAGTACAAGAGTTTTGCGAAGACGACTCTGAAGGCCTTCTCGTCATGTATCGCATTCTCTATTAATTCTGATGACCTCGGTTTTCGCGCGAGAGATAAAACGAAATTGTCAAGTGCGATTATTTGACATTCTGTTTGCAGTCTGTGCCGCTCACATACGATTCATCTCTCTATGCTGATAATAACTTCGTGTTTGATACAGATGTCAAATTCTTCGTTTTATGTGTTTTAGCATGCTGAGAGTTGTGCGACGTACGAGATACATATATAATAATAAACAGTCTAATTTGCTCCCTCAAAAATGCACATACGTATAAAAGACTAATCTTACAATATATACATGCATGCTGTTTGAAAGAAAACATCTGTGCTAATGCGATGAAAATGGAGTCTTTTTGTTATACATACCCGGGCAGTAAGGCAGCGGGCAGGACGGCAATTTTAAGAAGAAGAAGCCTTGGCCAACTTTGATTTCTGTGTTTCGTCTAAACACACTGAATTTGGGAGAAAAAGATGGAGCGAGCGCGAGATATATTGCTACTGTGGATAGGGTTAAAAACTACGAGTACTCTCAGAGAAGGGGTTAAAATAGGCATTAAGCAGCGCACATTGCACACACCTTCGCGCTCTCCTCCTCCCAAAAATGGATAAACATATGGCAGAAGTGAAATCAAAGCTAAGCACTTTCGAAAATAGAAACTTTGAAGGAGGAGGAGAGTCTATATAACACGGCTGCTGAGCGTTGCTTGCGTTTAACAGGAGAAACAAGCAAAATATACATCATGGAAGTTGTATCAGCGTGACATGTTAGAGCAAATAAGCCTATTTTAACCCCAAAATTGGCCTTGCTAAAGTGGCGGTAGTAGCTATGATGACGATGATAATAATAGCACACACACAGAGCAGCCATCAATCCTGCTTTGGCACGCACACTCTTTTCTAGCCCCCAGGGTTGACATAAAACATTCTGTCCTAATAGACTTACCATTTAATACATTCCATAACATTTCACATACTGGCATCCCTAGTAGCAACAAGCCCTCATTGGGTATCGGGACATTTGCTCTTGTTGTTGTTATACACACACGTTCCTTTTATATACGTACCATCGTCATACATGTGCTGCAGCCCCTTGAGGGCAACACTCTAATAGACGAAGAAGACAAATGGCGCGGACGCGCCGTCACGTATGACCCCATTTTTTGCACAAAAAGTATTGGCGTCGGTTTATTTTATGCTTCCAAGACTTGGGACCAGATTGGGAGTTCTTCGTTTTTTGCACGCTTTGCACCTGGTCAGTTGGAGGGCGAAACGTTCGGGTCGACGGGTAGAACACCAAAAAATGAGGCGTAGATAAATTGAAACATGTGTAAAGAGGGGTTTTGTCTATGCGCATCATATCTTGGTTAAGAGGATACCGTTTAGATTACCACATGCTACATGATTTGATGCTAATACTCAAGGCTAGAAGTTGCCTGATAAAAACCTAATAGATCAAGAGACAATTCAAAGATTACAAACCAATACCAGTCACATTTACATATGTACATGATATCTAGGTAGTTTCTAGGAAACAACCACCATTCACCAATCCAAGAAAACAACTTTAGTTCAATTTCTATATTAACAATATATCTTATTACAAAATCCTATTCACATGCTCGCTTTGAGGTCACCCTAAACCTCCCGTACGTACACATAGCGTTACTATTTCCACCATCATCATAACTCTCATGTGACAAGCAGAAGACGAAGAAGAAGAAGAAGTCCCGCTATACAATGGCCTATAAGCTACCACGAGCAGGAGGAGGGCAGATTAATACATGATGTCTTGAAGCCGCGGCCTGATTCAATGAGCTAGCGCGCGCAATGAGGGACTAATGTGACAAGCCACCACCGGCCAATGGAGAAGAAGGTCCTTCGTATGACGTTTCGCAATGTGTACTAAACATGGCAAGTGGAGTTACAATATAATTAGGTGACAGGGACTGCAGCTGTGTAAGGACTATTTAAGCAGGACTAATTGATCTGTTGCTACACTCATGCCTTCATTATGATAACAATATGTCGGATTGGAGTACGTAAATTTCTCCCGTTTTAAACTTCACCGCGAATTAAGCAGGTAGTAAAACACTAAGAATCTATTCAGGTGAGAAGAAGAGGGAAAAGGTGAAAACGGGAGTTCTCATTTTGTATAAGGCGCGGAAAGAGAAAAGTAAAGAGATTGCCTCTTGACAATATACACTCATGTACACATACAAGCAAGCAAGCATAGCAGGCAGGCTGCCAGTGCAAAAGTGGTTTAAGCAATGAGGACGATTTGTACATTGGTGGAAAGAAGAAGAAGAAAAGGAAGAGTACCGTTTTCAAGTCTAAATGTGTATCGCAGCGGCGGTAGATGGTTTGAATTTTATAGAAAGATGCAGAGAAGAAACAAAAGAAGATTGAAACATGCGTAGTAAACAACCGTAATAATGGTTCATTAAGCTTGTCATCACTGTAGCCAATCCTGCATAAGTTTGTATCGTTCAGAGTCTAATAGATCTTAGCGAAAGCCTGCATGACATGCCTGTTATAATATTATGGCTCTCTCTCCTAGATATAATGACAACCAACCACTTTATTTTATTGTCTTCTTCGATTTTTAATGCGCTCAAACTGTGCATATACTCGCACGCTCTATAATAGGCTCACACCTACGTAGCCACAATGGGGACATAATTATTGCAATGAAAAAGAGTTATCATTAGAGGACAGTTCATTGTTTACTAAACCATTGTGATTCTTCGCACGTAACATTGCAAAATAAGCTTTTAAAGACTCACAGTTATGGTGGACAAATTACCTCCAGCTCCTTCTACAAAGTGGCATGAATAATGTATGGATTTATTATTGGAAGAAGGAAAGAAGACTTAAAATGATTATAGAGAGAACCTTTGTGGCGTTTTCAAACTGTTATGCGCGAGTTTGGACATGAATTACAGCTGGATTAATTATTTAGGCAGCCAATTTTGAAAACAAATAGCGCGATAGTCGGCACATAATACAAATTGCCATTTACAGAACGTTTTTGAAGGTGAAAACACACAAGCGACATTATATGCATAATTGATGCACATAATTGCATTGCGATGGTAGACACGCGTCGAACTTTAACAAAAGTCACTTTTCCCCCGTCGCCATTTGCAAATATGAACCATAGTTTGCATCGCGGTGGGAGAGCATCCTCCTCCTCAGGCCAGACAGGGCCTGCCACAAACCAACGCACAACAGGTCCAGACACGCCACGCGAGAGCAGTACAGACAGATTACAAATTTCCTCCGGAAGGCAGATCCGCTTAAGCGTATTGTAAGCTTGCTCCGATCTGACACTGAGCCATTGATTTTAGGCTGATCTGATGGTCAGAAAGGAGAGTCTTCATCAAGATAGAGACAATTGATTTATAGAGGCAGTGAAAACAGCTAATTTGTCACATACTGTAAGGTGTTTGAATTCTAATACTCCCCCTTTTCTAAAGCTTTCTTCTCTATCTCCATAACTGTGAAAGAACAGTCTCTACCCAACACGCTATGTGACCTGTACGTGATTCAACAACACATAAAACAAGACTAAACATGAATCGATTTTCCGCCCGTGTGACTGCAGCTACTACCATTGACATATCGGTACCGGAAGGAAGGAAAGCCACTCACTCCGCTGGCTGAGAGCTCCCCTCATTCTCTTGTATGTACACATAATTTGAAGGGTCATGCAATAATATAACACAGTCGATCCAAAAGCTTGTATATGACAAGAAATTACTTGGTCCAGAGTTGAACTCATCCTCCTCCTGTCCTTGTGTGCGTGCCGAGCAAGTCAATCTTTTTGTCTTGAGCTTGCTTTCCTTGATCTCATTGAAGATCATTAGTCCTGCTGCCTATGCTGCTTTACATACACAGAGGAGAAGATGTACGTCTATATCTAAGGAAAATGAGAATATATCCGTAAGCTTTCTTTCTCTCTCTCTTCTACCTCTCGATCTTGCCTCAGCCACTTTGCAGTTCGTCTTTGTTTCTTTACTTATTTTCGTCGCCGTCGTTGCCGTCGTCGGTGTGTTCTGGAAAGTCTTCAAATTCTTGCCGTGTAAAAGCTCGCTATGGGTATGTGTATAGTAGGGCTATAATTCAGCTACATGAAATGCCTCGTCGGTTGGGCCCGTGTGTGAGTGCTGATCGCGGAAGGATAAGAAGAAGTGCGGTCGAAAACAACGTCAAACTGGGAGACTCTTCCGAACGCCTCCGAACACCTCCGACTCGGAGGAGAAGGAGGAGGAGGAGACACATTTGTGTGATGTTTAGTCTTCATCGCTGCTTGTCCTCCTCCTCCTTCGTGTTTAAGAGTTTTGTTTCTGGATCAAACTCAGATATGGATCATTTGAGCTCCATGCAGCAGGCCGCTCCGTCCGATTAGCTAGAAGCACCCAGCTACAATGTACCCGGAGATGTTCTTTCTATTAATCATATCACTAGTATTGAAATCTTTCTCAATGAGGGCACATTAGTGTGATAATAAAGCATACAAAGAGAATATATCACTTTGATTAGATCTTCATTTAACTCATCAAGGCACGTACGAGCGTGCGTTTATCCTTCTTAAATCCAAGCAGCTTTCCTTGGCTGCCCCGTGTATCCTAATTCACTCCATTTTGCGGCCTTGCTTCCCCTACTCTCCTGATACATTATTATTATTGCACAAAAGCGCGCACTCACCCCACAAAACACTAGAAGACGTCTCAATCTTTCTCTCTCTCTCTCTCTCTCTCTCCTTGTAATGTGCGTTGTCGTCGGTACACACCCGATTGTTTGTCGAGAATCTCGACCTCCTCCTCCTCGTTGTGGCCTCAGCCAGCCCTCACGGCCCCACTATCGTCATTTACCTTCAAACCGCGCGGCTGGTGACAAGACAGCAAACGCCGTTTCCCTCTCTTTCTTTCTACTCATCAGGCTTTCTTATTATTATTACTATTCCGTTTCTTCTCCTTGCCTCGGCATGTTACACGCACTCACGCACTCAATTGCTCCCACGGCGGCAGTTCGTTATGTTTGTATGTACAGGAACTTTTAAGTGTGGAAAGTTAAGAAAGCAGAAAAACGCGCATTCAATCGCTAAGACGAAGAAGAAGAAAGAAGTCAACCTCTCTCACCCTAGCCGTCGTTACACTTTGCCACGCCACCGCAATAGGTTCTCCTCCTCCTCCTTTTTACCTTTATTAGTTCGTTTGCTTAAAGGCTGAGCCTTGCTTTCTCATTTGTTTCCGCCACCGGCAGACTGAGGAGCAGCTCCGTGCCTCTCATCAGAGAGTGATCGAAGCTAACACGCTTTTCAAACTTTTCTTCTTCTGGCCTCAAATTTTCTGGCAATCGTTTTCTTTCTCTTTCTCTCTTCACCGCCCCGGCGACGAACGCTGATAATGTTTAAAGTCAACAAGCAAAAATGAGTTCTGGGAGGTGGATAGGCGAGTCGAATCTTGATCATCATTGCCACACCCACTTAAAGGACACGATGAATTTGGATGATAATATTGGCCTCATATCTCTAAAGATATTTGTCTTGAGATACTTTCATAGAAGGAAAATAGTTTACACATGACACGTTAAGACGACCTTCCCAGCATGCTATTTGTTAGAGTGTAAATAAATATTATAAACGCATTTGAACGATTAGCAGCCAACAACATACATAACGGATACCTACGTACGATGGATGAGTGAACGGATTCTTAAACGAGCCATTTACCTCTAAAGAGACTGAGCTCAGCAGGCAGGTATAAATTTCGGCAATGACAAAACTAAGTAAGTATAGCACTTGATTGCGGTCGCAGAGATATAATACCATGGGTGGCTGAGTGAAGCACGCCGGCGGTAACAAGTAACCATCACCACCAGTGCAGTTGATCAAAATGGAAATCCCCTTGTTTCTCTTCTTCCTCTCTTGTGTATGCAGTGCTATGATGATAGACCTGGCTGGGGCTGCTGAGTATTTTTTGATGGCCGACTGAGCACGTCGCCAGACAGGACGCACGCACTCACGCTGAAGGGGCCTCCTCATATACCGGCCAAGGTGATATAAAGTGAACCATATACGGTGTTAAAAAGAAGGAGAAATCGAAGACGTGCATAAATGAAGTTTTCTAGGCGGAATTGACTCGGTTTTGATGGCTTTTTATTACTCTTTGACTTATGCAAGGCATTCTTTTCAATAGGTCGTTGTATATATATTATAGCAATAATAATAGTAGTTGTTGTCATTTAGCATCATACTTATTGTTTTGTAGTAGTAGTGATAATATCGTCTTTGTCATGTTTTTAAATTTCTTCTCTGATCAACCAGCACTCTCAAAAGGCTTTTAAATTTCCGAAACTTAGGCAACGAATTTTGACTCTCTTTTGTATTTTGTCTGTTTGTATCTCTAGTGTGCATCTCTTAAGGATCCGTCTTCAAATTTTATTAGTTATTCTCTCAGGTACAGCCTTAATTTATTTTCTTCTTCATCATCCGTTGATATTGGAGACGTTTAAAAACAGCTCCAGAACAGAGAGGCTTTTTTTCTGCACGGCACTTTTATGTTTCAATAATCCACTCTCATTTCCCCTTTCTTCAGAAGGCCTCGAGTTCATGTTACAACTGAGTGAAAGACAGGCAGACGGCAGCCCTACTAGGCCACGTTCACCTTAATGGCACAGTGCGGCGACGGCGGCGCTGACGACGGCGACAACTCAGTCGCAGATGTGGCGACGGCGGTCTTGCACAGCTCAGGCGTGGACGCGGAACGCTTCTTGCTGCACAACTTGGTGAGCATTGGCAGCTTGCAGTCTTCCTCGTCCTCCTCGTCCTTGTCCTCGCCGGAGGACAGCTTGTCGTGGTCGTGGTCATCGGAGGAGTGGCCAGAGTCGGACGAGGTGTCGCTCTCGCTGTCAGAGTCTTGCTTGGCGGCGTCATCCTCGGCCGACGTGGTGTCGTCCTCGTGAGCTGAGGCGGCCTCTTCTTGCTGCTTCTTCGCTGCTGCCGCCTGCATGATTTGCTGGCCAAAGGAGAAGATGGACACGAGGCTGGTGATCTGGTCAATCTCCATGGCCTGGCCGTTGCCGCTGCAGCTGGGCTCATTGGCTGAGCTGTTGCTGCTGCTGCTACTGCAGACGGAAGATGCAGGGGAAGAGGGTGGCGATGAATCGAGACTCATCATGTTCTGATAACCACTGTGGTTCATCATCATGCCACTGTGACAGCTGCTCTGGAACTCTGCCATTGGCTGCTGACTGGTGCTGGACGACGAGGATGAGCTGTTGCTGCTCTCCCCCTGATAGCAGGACATGTCGAAAGAGTTGGGGCGAAATGCAGGGTGCAGCTGCTGAGGGGATTCACTGCCATAGCCGGACTCGTTGAGAGACGTGTTCGGGGTTGTTGTTGCTGTTGTTGTTGCAGCAGCGGCATCTTGCTCAGCAGTCGTCTTGCACCGCTTGGTGGGTGTGTCCACCTCAGCCTGGTCGACGTCCTCCTCACTGCTGGAGCTCTCACTGGAGGCGTTCCTCCTCCTCTTGACACCGCACAGGCTGCCTGCCGGGGAGCGAGGGTTCTCAGCCATGGACTTGCTGTCCAAGTCGTAGATGGTGAACTCGGTGGAGCTGGCGGAGGAGCCGGACGGGGACGGCGGGGCTGGGACAGAGTCGGAAGAAGAAGACGAGGATGACGGCTCAGCACTGGCTTGTTGTTGTTGCTCTGGTTCTGACACTGGCGACGAGGAAGCAGCTTGGTTGTTGTTGGTGGTGGTGGATGTCTCTGACGAAGTGGAAGGTGTGGGCTCGCTGCTCTCGGCAACGTCCTCCTCGGTCTCCTCCGCAGGCGCGGGAGACTTGGGCCTAGTGGGCACCAAGGTGGGACCACGACCGTTGGATGCGTGGAAGGGTGCACAGCTGTAGCAGTACTGGAAGGGCACCCTGTTGGCCTCGTCCTCCTCACCGGCGTTGGCAGACGCGCCATCAGCGTCGTTGAAGTTGTTGCGCGTGTCACAGTCACAGTCGGACTCATCGATGAAGCCCTCATCGTTGTTGCTGCTTGCAACGGGTTGAGCCGGTTGCTGTTGCTGCTGTGGTTGTGGTACAACTTGTTGCTGTTGTTGCTGCTGCACTGGCACTTGCTGCACATGTTGTTGGTCTTGCTGCACTTGTTGTTGTTGCATTTGTTGCTGCATTTGAAGTTGTTGTTGCTGCTGCAACTGCTGTTGTAGCAGCTGCTGATGGTGATGCTGCATCATGAGCTGATGCTGGTGCAGGAGCTGTTGGTGGAACATGGCAGCCTGCTGTTGCTGCTGCTGAGCTTCAACGTCACTTTGTTGCGCTTGTTGTTGTTGCTGCTGCTGTTGTTGCATTGCGTCCGACAGCTGAGCTTCACTACTACGATTCAAGCTGCTGTTACTACTACTACACTGCTGTTGCAGCTGCTCTTCTGACGCACCACAACTCTCTTTCTCGTCGCAGCTTTCATTCATGGCCTTGCTGCAGCCGGCAATAACACTGGCCTTGTTCTGCACTGAAGGTCCATCCTCCTCCACATCACTCTCTTCAGAGTCTTCTTCATAATCATCTTGGGTCGGAGGGGCCTGATTGTCATCATCAGACATCATCATTGACCCGCCTCCAGCGGCTGCCGCCACGCCCATCATGTGCTGCATGGGGTTCATGCCGGCTTGCATCACTTGGTTAAACTGTCCAGTCATCATCTTATAGTTCATGTACATGGTCTCCTGCATGTACAAGTCCCTGGCCTTATTCAGCACTGTGGCCACTAGCAGGTTCTTGTGCAGGGGCAGTCCACCACGCTGGTTCCGGCCCAACTGGATCTTGGACAGGGACAGCCCGATGATCCGCTGCACCTCGCCCAGCGAGGACATCTGCTTGGGGAAGTCGTTCACTGATTGCATATTGATTGATCAAGAAAACACGATGCCAAACCAACTTGGTTTTGCGGCTAAGTTCTTTTTCGTTTCACATTGAGTTTTGTGTAGGTCCTCACTCTTCAACGTCTGAACCTCGAATGAGCTTTGCCGACGCCAGGCACCCCCTATTTGTAACCTCCGCCGGCGTGACGTCACAGCCTACTTAGTAACCAATCAAATCACTCCATTCTTCTGTTTCAAATCTTCTCAATGGATTGTCACTCCATCTATCCATAAACCTGGCAAAAGATGCGACAATACTATTAAGGCGATCACTCGCCGCCGACGCCGCCGCCGGACAGAGAAAAGGCACGCCCGGCATTTTCTCCTTTCTCCTTACTTACTTACTTAATTCTTCTTCTTCTTCAGCTACCTTTTTGCGCTCGGTGCGCTGCGCTCGGTGCCGCCGCCGCAGCTCATTTGACCCGCCGCGACCCGTTGTTAAAAAAACGACGAGATGGAAGTGAAGAATGAAGCTTAAACCCCAATGTGACTGAATCAAGCGCCGACCGGTCCGACTGATTGTGTGAGATGCTCATGCAACTAGCTCCCTTTTGATGCGCCCGGTGGTGGTGGTGATAGTTTTTCCTCCTTTTTTCTCTCTTTCTGTTTTGCAAAAAGGGGAGCATAAGCACATGTGCGCACAGACAGACGCACGTACGACGACGAGGGGGAAACGGCCGGGGACTCATTGACTCGCGGTTTACAGGAAAGGAAGAAGAGTAATACACAATGTGCTACTTCTTCTTCTTCTCTTGTCTTCGTGTATGTTGATGATTTTAGAGCTTCTCCGGACGGGCGCACCGACAGCGCCACAGAGTGGCCCCCACTATGGGGTGATCGGCGCGTTTAACACGGTCAAGACAACTTTTGAGGGGAGGAAGCGTCGGCGTCGCAGATCAAGGAAACGAGCAGCAACCTTTTTGCATTCCTGCTTGTCGCTTTTAAGAGCAGAAAATAAGTAAGAAAAAGGGAGAAGGAGAAGAATAAGGAGTAGTTGTGACTGAGTGGCGTATGTATTGTGGGATTTGGAGTGGCGCGGCACGGCGGCAGTGCAGCAGGGCGGGCTAGGCGGATAGCCTCGCACGGAGCGGTTGGAAATGCAATATTAGAGCAGAAGAATAACTAGATGATATTGCGACTGACTGCTGCTGCTGCCGTTTAAGAAAGGAGGAATGATGGGATTTTCGTGTAAACTTTAAGAGGTATTTGGGGAAATACAACGGATTTGAGCGTGATTTTTTGGCAGGTAATCAAGAGATCACAAGCAATGCAGGGAATGAATAACGAAGAGAATTCTGAAATTTCTAAGAAAACTTCCGGTTATTAGCGTATTTTCTCATTCTGACTGAGGATTAAACACGAATAATTTTTCAACGGTTAATATGAGAATTGTTTCATTAGCTTTATATACTATATGTAGTTCATAGCAAGTTATACGTTGTTTTGTTCATTTTAGGGTAAATTTGACGAGCGTTTTAGACCTAAACGCCGCTGTGCATTGCAATGTTAATACCATAATTGTTCCACAGTTGCTGTTTTTAACTTTTACCTTTATCTTAAAAACAGAATCGAGCTCGGTATTTGTAATCGGGTGTAAATTGTAAAATAGGCTTGCATGTTCGAGCAATGTGCGTTTGTCTGTAATATGCTTGTCTATCACGTAAATGTCTGAGGACGTTTGAAAATAAGATTACCAATAACTCTTCCTTTAATTTGGAGTGTTCTTTGAAACAGTCACATGTTCATATGAAGACAGGAATGACAGTAAATGAGCGGAGAATTCTCCGATCCTATGGAAGATTTTCACTTTCTGTAGTTTCTCCTTTAGTTTTTTCATATTTTCTTCGATGGAATCAATGAAAGTGGGTATATTTTCATTGGATGGAATGGAAGAGTCTTCAAAAATGACCAAGTACCAAGATGGGATGTTTGTAATGATGCAAGTTTTTCTCTTTTCAAGTCATTCCCAGATTTCTCTAATTACGTAGATAGAGATCTCCGTGTCTATTTCTGTTTATTATAAGTTTTAGCCAATCAACCAAGGGTATTAGTTGATGTATTTATGGATTTTAATTGTTCTTCTCTATGCGACAAATGACGTGTTAGTTATTGTTTCCATAATACAATACCTATTGTTGGACTTCCGGATGGCACAGACGGGTGTGACGGTAGAAGCGTTTTTTGCTCAGTAGCTGGATATCATGAGGTAGAGGGTAGGGAAAGGGGGTAGAGAGTAGGGGAAGGAGGTACAGGGTAGGGGAAGAGGGTAGAGGAAGAGGGGAGAGGGGAGGGGAAGGGGGAGAGGGTAGGGGAAGGGGGAGAGGGTAAAAGTTGTTTCCGGGGATCCATGCTCCGTTGTGATACCTTCTACCCCCAGCCTC
Source organism: Tisbe holothuriae (assembly GCA_900659605.1). Lineage (NCBI taxonomy): Eukaryota > Metazoa > Arthropoda > Copepoda > Harpacticoida > Tisbidae > Tisbe > Tisbe holothuriae. Next base: position 12,604 of record LR140044.1, read on the forward strand.
GGGGTAGAGGGTAGAACCAGCCAGCTTAAAGCAGTAACTAAATTATTTACTCTTTCGTATATAATCTTCAGCTTAGTGCAAGAATCTCTGTGGTAGAGACATCCTTGCTTAGTGGTAACAACAAGTCATGCCTAGGTTGCGGGTTCAACTCTGGACATGTCAACTTTTTTAAAGCTTCTAATTTTTTATGTGGCATTTCATAAAATATATTCGCATGTCTACTAGACTTGATACTGGCCTGGCCTTTTAAAGACCTTGTGTCAAGCTACTGTGCATAGTGTGACGGGCACGGCGAGAATAATTGACCGATATCTATTGTGGGTGTGAGCAAAGGGACTGAAGAGACAAATCGGATATGTAATATTTAATTCGTCAAATATATATGAGAACATTCTGTTAATATGGAGGAGAGAACGATTTTAATGAAATTTTCGTATTCGTATATGAGTCAGATTTAAGAGAAATAATTTCAGATTTTTTTTAAATAACAGTGCGCTAATTAAAAATCACAAAGCAAGGAGTTTCTTAGCAATCATTTCAGCCAATGAGGAGGCCGCATTCCTGCTAAAAGAGCACCTTAGCCGGGGATCTCTGTCGAAATCCCCGCCTTCCCTTAGCGCCAAGTATCTCATTTCCACTTTTTTAATAATCGGACTCCGGCTCGCCAAGGTATGCAATATTTTTTTGATGCTCAGAGCTGGGAAAAAAATCCCCACCACAGGTGCTCCATCATCCTAATATGGCATTCAAAAGAAATACTGGCGATTCTGAACGATTTCACCTGAAATCTGCAACAGACTTCCGCTGTAAAATCTTCGCCTTAATAAACGTTACAAATCTTTTTATTTTTAATCAAGGAATGTACTTAATTTTCCATTTAATATCTCAATAATTTGTATTTCAATTAGCATTTGGAGCATGAATATTTGTAAGCTACAAAACGACTCTTTTAAACTTTTTTTCATTAGGCATATTAATAAATTAATGTACATCAAAATCAATTAGAACGTAATCTGCCTTGCATCACCCGGGTTTTGCTCCACTGGGCAATACGGACACTTCATCTTATGCCCGTTACTCAGCTTCCCCAACGCATCCCTTGAGATACAATGCCCGCACGACAGCCGCAGCGGCGGGTTCTGCTCTGACGTCTGCTGCCGGAGGATCGGGCACGCGAATATGGAATGATACCTCGACTCCGGCCCGAGGTCGATCTCAATGGGAAGCTCATCCTTTGCGGACCACACGCCCGACACCTGCCGCTGCTGCATCACCTGCTTGATGTTGAGCAGCGCGGGCAGGGTCTTGCAGCCGGCGTTCACCACCACCGTGAGCGGGCTCTCCACGCTCAGCCCCATCAGCGAGCACGCGTCCTTCACGAACAGGTCGCTGATCTCCATCCAGAGCGATTTGTCGAGAAGGTGCGCGTACGGGCTCGACTCCAGCCGACCGGGGGACGTGGCGTACATGAGCGCGCCCATCAGGCTCTGGATCTCGCGCTCGTGGCTGTCGACAAACTGCGGGAAGTGGTAGCGCGAGTAGCGAACGGCGTCCTCGCACGCGCCCGACTGAAGCAGCTCGATGAACTGGAGTTTGTGGAGCTTCATTTCGAGAGAGGATTGCAGTGCGATGGTTCCGCCGGACGACATTTTGACAATGCTCGCGGTTCCTTTTTCTTTGAGCTCTTCTCGGTGGTTTTCTGCCCATTCTAGGGCGGGTTTTAGTTCTCTGCGGGCGAGCGCTTCCACGATAAAGTTGAGCTCTTGGAAAGGGGCTTTGCTGGCAGCGAGGTCGCGCGTGAGACGAGCCTCGGCGCAGAGCTCTTCGGCGATCTCAATCTGTCCTTGTCTGGAAATGAAAATTGGTTAGCAGCTGGAGGAAATAATGCGTCTCTGGAAACGTATATTTTGAAGTTAATCTTACCTGTAAAAGTGCTGTAGAATAACCTCATTGATGAGCCTCTGCTCCTCCTGCCCAGCAAACACATCCTCCCTGGACGTGGAGTCAAAGTCTGCCGTGAAGTTCCTGTCGATGGCCTTGCCCACCTTGGACACGGTCGAGTGCAGGTCGCGGTGGTCGTTGCCCAGCCGGGTCAGCGAGTCCTTGACCGTCTGGAGGGTGGAGGCGACGGCAACAGCGACGCCGGGGGAGAGCCGGTGCAGGACCGTGCCGTCAGGCTGGGTCTCAGGGATCGTCTCGTCTGAAGGAGGGGAGAACATGGTGAATATCTTTGTCAGAACAGTTATCATGCATCGACTACCTTCTTTACAACTACATGTAATTAAATTACTTAGAATTTGTTCAACTTGGTTCTTGAGCATACAGCGCGCATCTCCGATATTTAGTATTCAGTTAAGCAGACATTAAGTGAGCATCACTGAATTTTCCCTGTACGTAATCCATAAGTTAATACATATGGATTATGGAATAGCTTTGCTTAACGTTCCTGGCAAACAGGTGACGGAACACTTGCCCGGCTCCTACTTCCGAGTACTTAAATTCCCTCTAAACACGGACGATCAGCTCCTCGTACCTTGTTGGACGGTGTCCCTCAGCTGCCTGATCTTTCCCCTCAACAGCTCCACCTCCAGCTCGTGCTGACCTCGGAAGCGTCCAAGCTTGTCAAGAACATTGCGGACTTCACGCTCCACAGCCTGGCAGGACTCCATCGTGGCCAACAACAGAAGAAGAAGCCTTTCAGATCATAAAAGGACACAAAGGAAAGACTTTCATAAAAAGGCCAGCTACGATGTTATTATTCTTTTATATTTTCTACTCGCTCAGCTGCGACCTTTCCTTCTCTTTTTGCACGACTTTCTTCGGACGGAAAGGAACACCAGTTGGAACAAGTGAATTATAACTTCTGCACAGTTCTATTGGATATCTTTATTATTTAAAAAGGGAACACTTTGTCAGAAAAATGTATGGTAAACACTCTTAGGCCTTGGATCATTAAAACTTTTAAAATATAATACAACGTTCTTTAAAAAGGTATATGACTTCCGGAATAATGTTGTTTTCCTCGTCCCTGGTGTCACTTGCCAAACAAAGCAGAACTGCACTCAGCAGACCCAGTCTTGCCTGACGAGCTGAGCTGTAGTGTCATCAGCGCCTCAAAGCAGCAGCAGCGTCTGAGCTCAGGCTGAATTCAGGCTACTCAGCCTGGGGTCGGACGAATTCAAGACTGATCTCATTTGGGTTGAACTGCTGGTGGCGTCTGTCGGTGCGTCACCGTCCACTCGGCTCACTCACTTCTTTTCTCTTCTTCTTCTTCTTCTTCTTCTTCTTCTTCTTCTTCTTCTTCCTCCTCCTCCCTCTCCTCCTTTCTGCCCTTCTGGGCTCAGCTACGCTCCGTGATGAGTGATGACGCTTCGGCTGGACTGTTGTTATTGGAGGAGGAACTCAGCCAAACGAACCTACGGAGCTACGCGGAGCTCAACGAGACGCGGTCATACTGCAGACTGCAGTGACAGGGGAGTCTCCATTATTTGTACTTGATAGCTAAATCAGAAGATTGATCGTAATCCCAGCTCCATGCGAGCCCATCAGTGCCAAATCAGTGTACGTGTGTGAGCACCGTCAGCGCCATGAAGGCCACCACAAACTCCGCCGCGGTGGGCCCCACAGTGGGTTTGAACAGCAACCACATTGACTCCAACACCAAGGAGGTGAATGCGACGACAGCTGCGCCTCACAACAACAACAGCAAGTCCACTGTGTGCAGAGACTTCTTGCGGAACGTCTGCAGCAGGGGCAACAAATGCAGGTTCTCTCACGGGGACGACGGCAACAAGAAGAGCAACAAGCATGGGAAGCCGGACAAGGACGGGTTGTCGGCGGCACCGATCAATCCAACCAACACGAGTGGCGGCAATCGCAAGACCCTCCAGGACGCCATCTTGTTTTGCCACGACTTTCAGAACGCGGCTTCGGACTGCTCGAGGCCAAACTGCCGATTCCTGCACGGAATCCGGGAGGAGGAACAAGAGTTCCGCCGGAGTGGATATCTGCCGCCGCACCTCAGGGAGCAGGTCATCCACAAGGGCATCGCTCCAGACCTGCCCGCGCTCTTCGGAGAGCGGCCCATCTGCAAAGACTTCCTCAAAGGCGAGTGCAAGTGGAACTCCTGCAGGTTCCGACACCTGTCCAAGAAGCAATACGACGTGGAGATTGGACAACACATTACGAACGGACACAGCGCGGCCGCGGCCAAGCAGCACCAGCAGCTGCATCGTGCGCAGGAGTACGTTTCGTTCGAGCAGGGCCATTCGCTCATGTCGGCATCCCACACGGCGAGGGGATCTCTCATGTGGCCCAATGACGGCAAGCGGCGCCGTGTGGAGGCTGACGAGGCGCTGAATGCGCACATGGGGCCGCCCTCGACATACGAGGACAAATCTCCTCTCAACGGCAATCAGCTTCGTCATGAAAACATGCTACTAAGACAGCGCGTGGAAGAGTTGAAGAAGCAGGTTCAAGACCTTACCACGACAAACGACTTCTTACTCGATCAGAATGCTCAACTGCGGATGGGTGTGAAGCAGCAACCACCCCCACAACCGTCCAACCCTACGACCGTGGTCAACGCAATCACGCCGACGCAGATTTCGGTCCCACTCCAGCCAGCGATCACGATGTCCCTGTCCCAGCCGCCGCCCCACTCCATCACCATGAGCGCCACCCAGATGACGGCTCAGCCCAGCATCGTGATGAGCGGCGCCACCCTCAGCGGACAGCCCAACATGGCCATGAGCGGGGCCATCAACGGTCAGCCGACGATCGCTATAAGCAACGCCCAGTTGCCAGTCCAGCCAACGATTGCAATCAGCGGCGGCGGCCGGATGACCGTCCAGCCCACGATCGCCATGAGCGCGGCCGCAATGGGCGGCCAGCCGACCATCGCCATGAGCGGGGCAGCCATTGGCGGCCAGCCGACGATTGCAATGAGCGGCCCTGCGCAGATGAGCGCACCTCAGGCTGCACCGCAGACCATCAGCATATCCACGCCTGTGGGCTCGGCGCAACCGCCACCCACGATATCTCTGTCTGTGGAGTCGTTGCAACAGCAGGGTGGGCTTGAGCAGTCTTGTCAGCCTGGACCCAGTGAACAGCAGCAGTTGCAAGCTGCGGTGTGCATGTCTGGACACACGATGGCGACGGTTGTGCCCTCGATCTCTTGCCATGCGGCGATGCCGTCGAGAGTGCACATGCAGGAGACTAGATTAGTGACGTATCCGATAACGTCAATAACGCAGCAGCCAATGTAAAAAGAGCTTTATAATGTTCGGTTTTTAATGCATCTCCATTCTCCAAAGAAAATTCATGCTGAGAAATCAAGAACTAGTGAGTAGTGAGAGGTGGTTTATAGAGTAATAATTCTGTATGAATTTATTGTGTACAGTTTTTGTGATGTGATATCATTAAGCAATGTAGTGCAGGGGCATAGCTACACTGCTACAGCAGCTGTAGAATGTCGTTGAGTTACCAGATTTTCCACACATAAAATTTAATAAAAACAAAAGCAATACAATAGTTTGTGTCGAAATCGGACATATCACTCGCCTCCAGTCTTTTCTTTCCGCAACCGTTCATAGTCCCAAACTTTCCATTCACATTCCGGAACGGGCTCTTCTTGTTCTTCCGCAGTCTCCTCATCGGAGTCCTGAAACTCCGCCGGCAGCTTCCTCACCCTCCTCTGTCCACTGCACGTTGCCAATAGCGACCGATACGGGTGGAAGCTCACCCCATTAACACAGTCTCTGTGCATCCCACGGCCCGTCCATACTGGCTGCAGCGACCCTTCCTCTTGCTCTGGCGCCGCGCTCAAGTCAAACACTCGCACGGTGCCGTCCGTGTTGCCGGTGACCACGGTGCGATGGTCGGTAGGGTGGACGTCGAAATACACCCGCTGGTTGGTCGACACCACGCGCGGGAGAGACGCGTACAGACGGCCGGGATTGCGCATGTCCCAGACTAGGATTTCATTGTCCTTGCGTCCGCCGGCCAGGAGAAATGTGCCGTCGCCAGTGAACTTGAGGTGGGTGACACCTCCGGTTTGCCCCTCGAGCAGGCAGAGGAGGTGGTTGTTGCTCCGGTTGTGGCCTTCGAGATAAACGCCCACGGAGCGGGAGAAGGTGCCGAGAGCGTAGATGTCGTTTAATACCGGATTCGTCTGTAAATGAGTATAAGCATTAACTAACGGCTATCATTCCAATGTTACTCAACTGTACTTACAGCAATAGTTGAAATGATGCCCGCCTGGCCACCATCTTTACGGGTCCAAATCTTCCTCTGCTCACACACCTTGCCAGGTACAGCCACGTCAAACACGCGCAGGTCATTCTTGATTCCGGCAAAGAGACGCGCTCCAGTAGCGTCAAAGGCTAAGCTATGGGCACTGTCAAGCTCATCCAAATGATTGAAACACCTGAAACGGGCATGAATATTATCTCACGGGTATGCTTCACTCAAATTTTCGTACCTGTAAGTGGCCCTAATAGACCCATCAAAGGCGTCGTACAAGTGTATTGGCTGTCCGTGCGCCGTGACTGCAAAACAGCACGTGTCCGGCTGCGAGGAGTTCATCAGCGGGTACCAGCACGCGTCATAGACGGTCTCGTTCTCGCGCATGGACAGGCAGGGAGACACAAGGGGCTCAGAGTTCTCCTCCGATGAGGCAGGAGTCGCCTGGGGGAGCTCTGAGAGGCGGAGAGTGTGATCGGAGCCCATGGCCAAGACACTAAAAGGAGAACTTATTATACGCCGCGCCGGTCCCTTTGTTGTCAATTGTGTTTGTCGCACGCATACCACAACCCGTCCGGAGAGAAGAAGACTCCTCTCGTGTAGTTTGCAGTTCCAAATGCATCTGGGGCTGATTTGCACAAGAGCTGTGGGAGAGAGGTGTTCCTATCTGGCACTGGAAACGGGGCAGACCACGTAGTCTCAACAGGAGGGGGTTTCTCTTTCTCCGGCTCCACAGTGGGATCCGCCGGGTATTCTTCCACCATTTGCTCTTGAGCTACAGTTGTGTCTGACGGATACTTTTCTTTCTCCGGCTCAATTTCTCTATCACTATTGCATTCTGTCCTATCCATGTCTGTGTCCACTGTGTCCGCCTCCGTGGTCGTGGCATCGGACGTGGCCGTGGACGTGGATGGCACGGGCGAAGACATCGGGACGAAATGTTTTGCACGCCGCGAAAATCAGGACATTTGTTTCAGGGATGACGAATGAAGCGGTGGCTTTGAAGAATTAAAGGAATTAAAGGAAACAAAATCTTCGACAAAGTATGAATCCTTGGAAATTAATTTTTATATAGATAATGTCAAGTCAATTTACAATTTGTTTGACCACTGTATTTTAAGTGCACATGTATAAATGATGTATTATTGCAGACTAATTTTGGTATTTTTTTCCAAATCCATCGTCCCTGCTCCGTCAGCTTCGTAGAAAGAGCAGCCTACGCCAACCCTGCAAAGTTTTCGAACTGACGAGGTTTGTTATTCTCTCTTGTTTGACGTTAGCGCGGTAAACATAAAATCCAACAGCGGCAAGCGAGAAAGGAAAGACCAACTTCGAGAGAAAGACTGTGCAGATAAAAACCAAAGTCCTCATATTTTGGTTTTCTCCACCGTTAACTATGGTAAGTTCTATTTAATCCAGCCATAATAACCTTTTTATACCCTGTACTCTGCCAG
>LR140045.1:0-20287 GCA_900659605.1 Tisbe holothuriae
ACTGTCAGGTTAGGTTGGGTCAGGCAAATTAGCACTAAATTGAGCCATTTTTGACAGCCCCTCAGTACAATTTATAATTTAGGTAGAAAAGTCAAAATAGGTTTATTGGAATGACAGTATCATGAACTATCTGTACATGCATTAAAAATATGAAAAAACTTAAATCTTTGCCCATTTTGACCCTACGGACCACGAACGGCACTTGCCCCTGAACAACATCATTATGTTATACCATTACCGTTCATTAAATAACAGAATTGCAGTGTTTCATTAGTGCACAAATGTGGGTGATGTCTTACAAGTGCATTATGAAGATTGCAATCTCTTTGAGGCTTCTCTCAAGTCTTTGTTTTCTAAGAGAGCTCCTACATGGGAGGAGAAAAGGAAGTTTTTCGGTTTATTCACCGAAAAACTTCTTCAGCTAACAAGGCGTGAGAGTGTGTGCCAGGAGGAGGGATATGGGGAAAAATTCCTTTGAGAAGAAGGAAAATGGAAAATTAACCAAAAAATTATCCTTTTTCTCTAAGGGCAAGAAGGAAATCGGAATTTTTTCAGTGAATTAACCAAAAAACTTCCTCCTTTTCTTCCCATGTAGGAGCTCTCTTAGTGTTGATGAATTCCATGCGACAATTGGATAAAGTTTTACGGTTCATCTACTTAGAACTAGCACTTTATTCACGGTCTATAAATGCTATTATTTGCATATTTTCCACAATAATCAAAATCGTCTTTTATCCTTGTCAATATTCAAAACCGGTTTCCAACGTTTACAATTACTCCATATTTAAATCGTCCTATTAATGCATCCACTTTTTGCAAGTTAATTTAATTCCCATTATGTAACAGCTTTTTATCCAGGTATCATTGCAACATGTTGGAGTTCAAGGGCGCACGTGTAACATGTTGGAATATAACAGGAAATGAACTAGATCTGAGTTGATGATTTAGAGGGTTCAATGTTATGTAGATGGCTTGATTGCGTATTAGACTGCAGACAAACATGTCACTCACAGGGCATATGGATTGTAAAACTTTTTACTGTGGACCAGCTCACCGTGTCTGAGCTGCAATTTTCCCTCCATAAAACGGAATGAATTTTCTCTACCTCACAAAAAGCAGAGATTGTTATTATTATATATTTGCAAAAGAAAGAAAAAAGGCAGAAAAATCTGAGCTCATTTAGCAAGCGGGTTCTCCGCGTACAAGAGTCAAATTCCCATCGTTTTGAGAAAACATCCGAAGCCGAAGCGGTTCATTTCCTCACAAAAGAGACAAATTGAGACTCAATTCGTGCTCACCTGACTCGTTTTAAGCTTGTTTTAGAAAATTAAACCCATGGGGGTTCGACGGAGCAATTTGTCTCCGTAATTCGCTGGAAAATGAACGGAGGGTCAGAAGAAGAATTATGGGTTCGCTTTTTGATTTTTGACCTAGGGGCGGGAGGAAATATATTTCTTATGAAATCATATTTTACAATATTAGCATGAATATCCTATTTCAGTCCAACCTGCTTCCGTTAAACATGTTCCCCGATGCTTTTTTGAAAATTACTATTTAGCATGTTTCGTTCTTTTTGTACAAAAAGAAACGCCGTATGCTCAACTATGTCCCGATCTGGATACTGTTACAAGCACAACAAACGCGCATTTTAACGCTTTCATGCGACAAGAAAAACATTTTCACAGCCAAATGGACTTGAGATCCAAATGTGTTTAATATTTTTTATCATTTTAGTGAGACTTGTTTCTTCTTATCACTTTTGTAAGCTATTCCCAGGGTGGGGGGTATTTATCACATATTCAAAACGTTACTCAATGTTAATAACTCCCGATTTTCATCTCCTCTTCTCTGTTGCCCTTTTAGGAAATATAATTCCCCGTCGTAAAAGTTGAAGACAGAATTTCGTCTTCCAACGAAAGCTGATCTTAATCTTGGAGACTGCGCTCAACAATGTTGCTTATTCTATCCCTTTTTACATACTTTTGCCTTCACTATATATAGCAAGTGGACTTTGTAGCCTTGAACTTAAAAAAGGCTGCAAGTGATTTCCTTTCATCTGGCATGTGTCAGAGCAATGTGACATTAGACATCTATGGAATCAACAGTTCGAATATGATGTAAAACGGAGTTTAAAGCAAACTTCAACGTGGAATTTAATTTTCCGTATTAAATACTCAAGGTCTAAAATTAAAACGATGACATATTCGTACGCTTCTTTATTCTGACCATCCATTATGTTTGCATTTATTATATTACACCCTTCAACTTTAATCGTTGATTAAAATTTGATTTCCGAGCGGACTTTTTCAAAGATTTAAGTCATACATAAATACATGACATTAGTCGCGGAAGTGGCTACAGCGTCTCGTCTCGAATTTCATGCATTAGTTTAAAGTCACTCCATTAGGTGAAGCTGTTTTAACCCGTAATTGTCTGTAGGTAAAAGAATTACAAGAGCCGCGCCCTGCTTTAATTCCCTCCATTAATTCAGTGCTGAATCTTCTTTCAGCAACTGCATGGGCATGAAGGAAGACGGTGGCGGCGGCAACGACGTCGCCTTCACCACCACGGGCTGGCACATCAGCCGCAAGACCGGCTACATCCTCGCATTCCTCGCCGTCGCCGCGTGCGTGCTCGTCGGCGTCATCGTCTACCACGCGGGCGTCAGCGGCTACGAGTGTGAGGGCGGGGATGGATCTCATGCTGGGGGTCACACTGGTAGTGGGGATGATGAAGATGGTCACGGTGGCAAACCGTCGAAGCCTAAAGATGTGCGGCTTCCGAGGCATCTCATCCCGGAGAAGTACCGGGTGAAGCTGGTGCCGTTCATCATCCCGGAGAACTACACCATCAAGGGGTACACAGAGGTAAGATTAACTCATACGGAAGTGATCGATTGAAACTTATTTGGTGTATTTTTCCAGATTGAGATGCTCTGCGAAGAGTCCGGCGGCAGCAATGTGACCGTACACATCGCCGAGATGACCATGGACGAGCCCTCCATCACCGTCACCGAGATGGGCTCCGGGGAGGACGTGGCCATCAGTGAGCACGCTTACGACGAGGCCAGGGAGTTCTACATTGCAAAGCTGAGCAAGAGTTTGGAGGAGGGAAAGCGATACGTGATCAAGATGGAGTTCACCGCCATCCTCAGGGACGGCCTGAAGGGATTCTACAGGAGTCAGTACAAGAACGAGAACGGAGACCAAGTGTAAGAAAAAGTTGTTCACTAATTGAAAGAGTATCAAAATGTTGACGTTTGTTTCAGGACAATTGCCACCACTCAGTTCCAGGCTACCGACGCCCGTCGTGCCTTCCCCTGCTTCGACGAGCCGGGAATCAAGGCCAAGTTTGAGGTCAGTCTTGGCCGCACCCGCAACATGTCCTCCATCTCCAACATGCCCATCAAGTCCAACGGCAAGGGCGTCAGGATGGAGTCGGACGATGACTATGTCTGGGATCACTTTGAGGAGTCGGTGCCCATGTCCACATACCTGGTGGCCTTTGTGGTCAGTGACTTTGAGTATGAGCTGTCCCCTCCTACTGGAAACAACATCAGGTTCAGAATCTGGGCAAGGAAGAATGCCCTGGATCAGATTGCATATGCCAAGAGCATTGGAGCACTGATGCTGAAGCACTTTGAGGACTACTTTGACACCCCCTACCCACTCCCCAAGCAAGACATGATTGCCATCCCTGACTTTAGTGCTGGTGCTATGGAGAACTGGGGTCTAATTACTTACAGAGAGACAGCCATGCTGTACAAGCCTGGAGTGTCAACCTTGGCAAACAAGCAGAGGATTGCCATTGTTGTCAGCCATGAGCTTGCTCATCAGTGGTTTGGAAATCTTGTCACTCCTTCCTGGTGGACTGACCTTTGGCTGAATGAGGGCTTTGCCAGCTATGTTGAGTACCTTGGTGTTGAGGCTGTTCAACCTGAGCTGAAGCTTATGGAACAGTTTGTTACTGGAGATCTTCAGAGTGTGATGAAGATTGATGCTCTTGAGAGCTCTCATCCAATCTCCATTCCTGTCCAGCATCCAGATGAGATCTCGGAGATCTTTGACAGGATTTCTTACTCCAAGGGAGCTACAATCATCAGGATGATGGACCACTTCCTCACCACCAAGACCTTCAGGAAGGGATTGTCCAACTACCTCAAGGCATTGTGAGTTATAAATAATGTGGATTATATGTACTATTGGCTAATTTTTTTTTATATTCTAGCACTTACAAGGCTGCCACTCAGGATGACCTCTGGCAGTACTTGACTGAACAGGCGCACCGAGATGGAACTCTTCCCAGGGAAGTCACTGTGAAGCAGATTATGGACACATGGACCCTTCAGATGGGATTCCCTGTTATTGACGTGAAGAGAGACTACTCGACTCAGACCGCATCGCTCTCCCAGGTAATTAAACGGCTTTAATAGTATTTTTTTTAAACCTGGATTTATGAGTTCATAAGCTTTATATGTATATTTCAGAAACGCTATTTGACGACCAAATCCGAGAATAGCGCCGACAAACACAACTATCAATGGTGGGTCCCCATCACTCACGTCACCCCCGCCGGCGACTTCAGCAACACATACAACAAGATCTGGCTGGAGCCCAACGAGTCCAAGAAGCGCATCAGCGGCATGCCCGCCAACGGCACGCCCGTCATCTTCAACGTGCAGCAGACGGGCTACTACAGGGTCAACTACGACAAACAGAACTGGAAGATGATCATCCAGCAGCTGGTGGACGACCACACCAAGATCCACGTGGTCAACAGGGCCCAGATCATCGACGACGCGCTCAACCTCGCCAGGGCGGGACTCCTAGACTACAAGCTGGCCATGGGCGTCACCAGCTACCTCAACAGGGAGACGGAGTACATTGCATGGAAGGCTGCACTCGATGGATTCGGATACGTTAACACCATGCTGAAGCGTACAGCAGCCTATGGGGAGTTCCAGCGCTACATGAAGCGCCTCATCTCGCCCATGTTCGAGCGCGTCGGCTACGCGGCCAAGGCGAACGACGAGCATCTGGACGTGTTCCTCCGGTCCAACATTGTGTCGTGGGCGTGCTCCGTGGGCGTGGCCGAGTGCAAGGAGAAGACGACTGACGACTTCCGCGCGTGGATGGAGTCGTCGAACCCCGACAGCATCGAGTCGAACAAGATCGACGTGAACATGAAGCGGGCCGTGTACTGCACCGCCATCGCGGAGGGCGGCGAGGAGGAGTGGAACTTTGGGTGGGAGCGGTATGAGAAGTCCAACGTGGCCACGGAGAAGAGTCTGCTGTTGGGATCGCTCGCTTGCACAAAGCAAATTTGGCTGCTGAACAGGTAATTATTGTTGGCCAACAATCCACGTTTTCTTCAAAAAAATATTTTCTTGTTAAGGTATCTGAATATGAGTCTGACCGCTGATTCTGGCATCCGTCAGCAGGACGGCCGGACCGTGATGGCCACCGTCGCCGGAAACTCCATTGGCCGCGACCTCGCATTCGATTTCGTCAGGGACAACTGGCAGGCAATTCTGGATTAGTAAGTGAAAAATGCTGTCGTATGAGTTCTAAATCTAATTACTTAACCATTTCAGCTATGCGGGATCCTCATTTGCCATCCCTGGCCTGCTCAAGCAGGTGCTCAAGTCCAGGAATACTCGCTTTGACGTGGATGAGGTACTAATGAGTCTAATTAACCTTAATTACCCCCGTTAAAATACGTTAATTACTCTTCTTCCAGCTGATCCGCTTCCAAAAGGACAACAAGGCGACCCTGTCTACGGGCGAGCGCGAGGTGAAGCAGGCGATCGAGAAGGGCGAGAACAACCTCAAGTGGATGGACAACAACTACAAGACCGTCTTCCAGTGGCTCAAGGACCAGAACACCGTCAGGAGGTTCTAGAATGAGAGTGCCAAATTATTCATCCAGTCGAAGCGACACGATTGAATCTCAAGGGTAGCGAGTGTACGCGAGGATGTTTCATGAATCAAAATCCCTAGAATCGGATCTTAATAATGCACAAATACAATAACTATTTAATCGTCGCTTTGGACGATCGAACCCGAGTGAGTGAAAAATAAATTATATATATTATTGTTGAGAAGAACTGATGAACGTGCAAGATAAGCAATAGCAAAGATTATATAAATATAATAATCCACTTTGAAGAATATCTCCCTCCTTTGCCCCATTGTATGGATAATTAAATGAGATAGAAATACACGTTTGGGGGCTTAAGACAATCCCAAAAAGATTTTCTGAATATTTTGTTTTGTCTAAATCTTAAATCTATCATGGAAACATTGCTTCAGTTAAGTATTATGATACTTTTTAGGGGGCACGGTGTGAACTATAACTTTAGAACAGACATACGAACGGATAACCTAATTTTAGCTGAAAATAGATAACCGGGCTGCAACTTCAATGAGATTCACTTTTTCTGCTACTATTATGCACTTTTAGTTTCCCCGTCGGTGTCTAGATTTTGCAGTAAGCAAAAAAATGAAATCGTGTAACATTTTTACATCATGATCCTGGATACGATTTATATTAAAATATTATGAACACATTATAATAATAAATGTAGCTGTACGATTATTATGCAATTTCGTTGTCCTTGTCCATTTCCTCCTTCCTGAACCACTGATCTAGGGCGTCGTAGTGCCGCTCCATCCACAGGATGTTCAGCTCAGTCTTCTCAATGGCGCGGTCCAAGCTCACGGTGCTGCCGACAAAGTGGAAGTTGTTGCGGAAGTCTTGCAGCTATTGAATGGACATTTTATCAATGCTGTATATACAGGTAATTATGTTATTATTACCTCTTGCAGCTCCAATTTGGTGTTCCTGCTTCCAGCGATGGAACCCAATAACTTGGATGAAGAGGCTCCAAGACTGAAGGTATGAAACTCAATAAGTCAATTTATTTTCTAAATTTTTAATATAAAATACTTACTAGTCTGTGATCTGCTCCCAATGATTCCTAGCAAAGTCAAATACAAGGTCCCGTCCCACAGAGTTCCTTGCCACGCCTGAGAATACGCTTCGGATATCCTGCTTACGAACGCCACTCCCGGCCGTTATTGAGAGAGTTAGAAGTCTAAGAAGACAGACTTTTGTATCATCTGCTAAATGACTCGTATTTCTTACTTGTTGAGTAGCCATGTTTCCTTTGTACAAGACAGAGCCCTGAGTAGATTCGCTCTCTCCGATGCGACATTTGCCTTGAGGAACCGATCCCAGACAAAGCTCCACTCCTCTTCGCCACCGAGCTTCACCGCGGTGCAGTAGTTCACGCGGCGGAAGTTGACGGGGATACTAGAAATTTTGAAACACATGCAGTCATAGCTACTCACGATTTTTTTCAGCCTTACGGGTTCTCCTGATCGGGATCGTTGCACTTTGTCCACCTGTGGAACTGCTTCTTGGCTCTGTCGCAGCACTCGGCCATGCTGTACTTGCACGCTAGGGCGTGGATGTCAGCGCGGAGGAAGGACAGCAGGTGCTCGGAGGAGGTCTTGTCCTCAGCGATGCCGATCCTGGTCCTGGGGCCGTGGAAGCGGATGAACAGGCTGCGGACCATTGTCTTCATGAAGCTCTGCATACATATCATAACAAATGGTTAGTGAAGATTAGTGAGGTGGTCACATTCGTACCTTAAATGGTCCATAAGCAGGGGTCCTGCTAAGCATGCTGCTGATGTAGCTGAGCGCCTTTCTACCCGCCTGCCATGGAACCCGGTTGGCCTCCTTTCGTAGGTACGTGGCCAGGTGCAGTGCCATGCTGTAGTCAAGCTGCCCAGCCCTGGCCAGGTTCATGGCGTCGTCCACCACCTGAGCGCGGTTGATCACGTGGATTGATGTGTGGTCCGAGTGGAGGCGATGGCTCAGAAGATGCCAGTTCTTGACATCATAGTTGACCCGATAATATCCTGTAATGGTATTAATATTGCTTGCCAAAAAATGAGGTACGAAAAACTGTCAATACCGGTCTCTAGATAGTTGACAATTAGAGGCTCCAATTCAGAGGTACCCTCGTCCCCAAGTTTAATCTCCAAGGGCTCTTCATCGTCTGGGGACAACCACACCTCATTGTAGGTGCTGCTGCGGTTCCGGTAACTGGTCGTGATTGGAACCCACCATTTGGTGTCATCGGGCTCGGTTCCGAGCTTAAACTTCTCCTAGAATGGCATAATGGGTTCATAAAATGAACAGTGCCACCATAATATGTAATTGTAACCTACCTGACTGATTTGAGCCGCGCCAGAGTCATAATCTCTCTTGACATACACCACAGGAAAGCCCTTTTGCAATGTCCATGTGTCCATAACCTGCTTAACTGTTAAGTCTGCCGGTAGGGTTCCATCCTTGTGTCCCTGCTCAGTCAGGAAGGCCCAAAGATTATCTTGACTTGCTGCTTTATATTGCCTAAATCGTGAGGGTTCCTTAAAATAATGTTAATAGTAAAATTATTAAGTGTGCTTACATCTCAGTGAGGTAATTTGTAATGCCATGTCTAAAAGTGTCTTCAGTCAAGAAATGATTCATCATACGAATAATTGTTGCTCCTTTGGAGTAGGATATGCCATCAAAGATCTCAGCAATCTCATGTGGATGGGTAACATGAGCGGAGACAGGATGGGACGTCTCAAGGCAATCCAATTGCATAACTGGCTGCATGTCTGTGGAAACAAACTGATCCATAAGGTGCATTTTTGGTTCAACAGCTTCTACACCAAGATATTCCACATAGCTAGCAAAGCCTTCATTGAGCCAGAGATCATCCCACCAAGACATGGTAACAAGGTTGCCAAACCACTGATGGGCCAGCTCATGGCTGATGACAACTGCAACACGTTGTTTGTTCCAGGCGCTGGAGACTCCTGGTTTGTACAGCAAGGCTGTCTCCCTGTATGTGATCAGTCCCCAGTTCTCCATTGCTCCAGAGGCAAAATCAGGAATAGCAATCATATCCTGCTTTGGAAGTGGGTATTTGACATTGAAGTACTCCTCAAAGTAATGCAATATCTTTGCTCCAATGCTGTCTGCATATTCAACCTGATCCAGGGCATCTTGTCGGGCCCAGATACTGAACGTGACATTGTTGTCAAGTACATCAGATTCTTTACGTCCAAAGTTGCTCACTACAAAGGCAACAAGGTAGGTTGACATGGGAACAGATTCTTCATAATGATCCCAAACATATTCATCCGTCCCTTCCCTGAAATACACAAAGTCTTAATAAAATGTATTTCTCATTCCGTCTTCTTCTTACATTAGCACTCCTTTTTGACCTTCTTTAATGGGCATGTTGGATATGGAAGACATGTCCTTGGTCCTTCCCAAACTAACTTCAAACCTGGCCTTGATTGCAGGCTCATCAAAGCATGGAAAAGCCTTTCTTGCGTGAGTGGATTCAAATTGGGTCACCGCAATGTACCTAAAATATACTTCAAGAAGCTTCCAATACACAAACACAATGAACCTTCTTACTCCTCCTCTCCATCCTGGTTTCTATATGAGCTCCTGTAGAAGCCTCTCAGTCCATCATTGAGCTTAGCTGTGAAGGGTATGCTCAGCAGGTATCGCTCCCCGGCCGTCAAATTGTGTCCCAGATGCAGAACGTACATCTCCAGCTCTGGCAGCATCTCCTGCCGTACAATGGGCACAGACTCATCTCTATTGGAGTTGTCCACGAGCTGTACAAGGGGATTAGTAGCACGTCAATAGAGTTAAAGCGTTAAAACTCACACTCGCTCCGTCATAGTCAATGTCCATTTCCATGGCGTGCAGCCTGATGCTGTCCCCCGGCCGGTCGCATCTCAGCTCAATCTCGACGTGGCCCTTGATGGTGAAGTTGAGCGGGATGAGGAATGGGACGAGGCGGAGTCGGTAGCGGACAGGCCACACATTGGCGGGGAGGCGAATGTTGCCCTCAAGATGACCCGGCTATGTATGAAACATGGATTCTTAGGGCACTTTATCCCAACATTAACAAAGAAGCCTAATTCATCCCATAAAGATGCAACAAATTATTTATTCAACTACATTTTGTAACCATTGACTAACTGTCATTAATATGTAAACATAAATTATACAACCTCATGATGTTTGCCAACATTGTGTGATGAAGATGATCGGCAGAGCAGACACAAAACAAGCAGTAGAGACGAAGTTCCGTTTAAAAAGTGAGTTGTTTTCATGGTCAAGACTGACTGTAGACTGGTCGATAACGGATAGCGACTGGCTAGGGAAGAAAATGGTTAAACAAGGACAAAGTTAAGGAGACAATGGAAAGGAAGTTTTTCCAGGGAAGGACATTATGTTTATGAACGGAATTTTAATATTTTATTACTTTCTTCCCGGGAATTCGGCCAAATCCACTATAAAATAATTGCCAACGCAGTTTGTTTTTCAATTATCATAACTGCCTTTAAAAATAGAATTTGAGTCAATAAGGAGAAAAAATACTTCCAGGTAGCTACTAGCTCTCTTTGTATTCGCTGCTGATGCTTGTTCTATCGGTCAGCCTAGCCTGACATGAACTGTCATTGTTCCTTTTCTGCGTCGCTAATATTTGACCTACTCCGACTCTGCTTTGTTCGGTGTTTAGATAAATATCTACATCAGTTACGTTTAATAAACAAATATAAATTTCCCAATAGTCTACATGATATAATCGATTCCATGGAATAGAGATGAAACCATTCAAATGGAGTTTTTATAATTTAGACCCATAGTTACTTTTATATAAACTTAAACCCTAACAATCATGCATCGTCACTATTATCTTATACAGGATTCTTGGTCTTAATCATATGCTCTTATATACGGAATATTTTTTTCTATAGTAACAACAGTTAGGTTCATATTTCAAACACTGTCCCTCCTTTGATGTGATCCATTTTCTCAATTTAATAAGAAAGTATGTTAGCTAGTAACATTCACTATTCACTGCAATGCATTTATTTGCAATAGTTTTCGTCTTCCTTTTCGGCCGAGCTGTGTCCATTTGCCCAGAAGATGCCGCTCAAGAATGCGGAGCAGCAGTGAAGGACAATCTGGACAAGGAGGATGAAACAATACGACGGACGGGAATGGTTGAAATACTTAAATAAAGTTAAACATCATATCAAATGTTGAACTAATGTAGGACAATGACGACCGCATCATCAACGGAGAAACGGTCAAATCCCCAATCCCATGGATGGTCAAGATTAAGCTCAACTTGGACGTCGGCACGTACGTCTGCGGAGGGGTCATCATCTCAAACAAGTTCATCCTCTCAGCAGCACATTGTTTCTGCCACGTCATGCAAGGGGATCACGACAAGTAAGGGTTGAAAGAACTAATAATGCATATTGGGAGTTGATTTGGGACTAACAACCGTATTTTCTAGTTGCAAGGTTAAGAGGGAGCAGTTCATTTTGTGCAGCAAATCAGAACATCATGAAGATAGAATTGTCCGGAAGAGACATCTCCTAGAACAAGTTCGGATTTACCCGTCCAATCTCACGAATGAAGAAAAACCTTACACGGTGAGAACGAATGCTTTGAGGAACAGCGTATAACCGTATATCCCTTTTGATCTTCTTAGACCCCGGACAGAATCGAGATTCACCCCCACTACCAGAGATGTCGTTTGCCGACATCGGGAGACCTTGCGATGCTGGGTTTTGTCACCTCCCTCACCAAGACCATTGGAAGCATCATATCACCCGTCTGCCTTCCATGCAACCTAAAAGAAGCTGTAATGTCAACCATAATATATTAAATAGATAATCAGAGTTTGTTCTTGTCAGGACTTGTACAATCGAATAGTGGCCACGGCCGGTTGGGGCGACAGACATATCCACGAAAAAGGCGATAAACACACTTCAGCCGACGACTGGGTCAAGGACACGTGCGTCACAGACGGTAAAGATAGTCCTAGTTACATGCATTCGGATAGATATCGATGGCACAATTCCAGGGAGCGGCCCCGCCAAATACGAACCGTGCAAGGACGTCCACGACATGTGCAAGAAGAGCTCCGACTACCCAAACTTTCGCAAGGAGTGCGCGCCTATATTGAAGCAAATGAAGCAGGAAAAATTGATCCCAGCCGGCGATGACGACTCGGTTTATGAGATCTACAATGAGCAGTCAAAGTTTCAGTTTAGCTGCTATAGTTTTAAAAAGTACGGGTGGTGTGAAACGCATACAGGTAAGCAGGCTGATAGGTGATGTAAAATTACTTCAGTTATGTAAATCTACTTTATGAAGCTAACTTTAATTAACAGGAATTTGGGGCTTTTGTCTTCCTTCCTGCGAGAAAAAGGAAGACAAGTGAGATTGCGATAAGTAAATTTGATCAGTTTGGATTTTGTGTGATTCCGTTTACAGCTCATACCCCCTGGAAATAGTAAAGGTGGCAGTATCGAAGAAGGGCGTGTCAGTGAAGATTGAAATAGACGAGGTGAACTGTTTCAATATGTAATTAAGATTCTATAAAATCGAACTTCCTATAATGTTTACCCCACCAGGATTGGGAACACTTTGTTGGAGGGCGACAAATGGTCCCGAAGGTGATGCTCGTAAAAGCGTTCAAGCCAGGAGAAAAAGGTATCCGAACTTAAGCGAAGGATAATTCAACTCTTCTTTCCATATTTAAGATGCATGGAATGTGAGCAAAATGGCGACAAAACCGTCCATGTTGTACGACCCGAACCAGGGGTTCTTCGACACGTGTCAGGGGGACTCGGGTGGACCGTACTGGGCTCTGGACAAGAAGACAAACGTAAGTTTATTATAAAGTATTACAAAGCGCTCATAAACCCTTCTTCCTTGACAGAGGCGTGTCCTGCTGGGCATCGTGAGCCGTGGCAGCAGTTGCGGTCAGATTGGCTATCCCGGCGTCATGACCCGTGTAGATGCCACCATGGAGTGGGTGGAGAAGCGTATGGGGGCAAAGTTCACGCCGGAGCCCAGGGAGAATGCGGCTGTCATAGGATATCGGCCGGGGAGTGCCCTGGCATTGATGCTGGCCGTCGCTACTGCGATGTTTGTGTGATGGGTGTTTACGAAAAATATAGTAGATAATAAAATAACGCTGTATGGCAGTTAGTTGCAGATGATGCCTCCCTTGAAAACAGCGGCATATTTCCAGCTTCATTAAATGCACATAAAGGGCATTATTTAAACTTTAAACCCCTCAAAAACGTGCCCGATACATAATTGTCGCCCAATTACGCAGAAAATTAAACCCGTTTAAAATGTCGGTCGATTACCATTGCACGAGTTTTGCCGGTTCAAAGCAAAAGAGAGCCCATGCTTTTAGGTCTTTCAAGTGCACTTTTTCCATTTTAGATGCGTATTGTTCATTGATTACATAATGGAGCATAAAAGGGTTGCCTTCAGTCCCCCATAAAACGTTTATTGTTAGCATTCATCGATGGTTCCAAAGCTAGAAGAGACTTCGATTCTAATGTGTTAAATCAGCATCGCATTGACTCTCATTTTCAGAGAACTATCGGATTCTTCTATTTCAAGGCTAAATCTCCATTGCGCTAAAACATCTTCTTTGTGATTTAATTTTCTATTGAGAACGATTTTTATCAATTTAGATCAGAGAGGCAACACAGCTCTCAACCCATTTACGATTCATAAACTAAACGCACAAAGAGTGACCTTTAAAACGCCGATTTTGACCAAAATATAATGTCTCAATAATCCCCTCTGGCCCGGTTTCCGAAGCGTATATAAAACGAGGTCATCCCTCCGATCAATATTAATGATTTTAATAGATAAGAAGCCATTGGGAGTGGAAAATATTATCAACTTATCATCATCTTATTATCATTCCTGGCAGAGTATTTATTATTCGGCGGCTGTCCACGGAAAGGTTGAAGCGAAATATTGACGGCGGTTTTCTACCCTGTCGATCGTTGGCCGTTAGCAAATTTCTTTTGGGCCAAAATCTACTTTGCCTGTTCACCGTTATTAGCTAGAAGGGAGCTAATGAAACATCATGGATTTTAATTATATTTCTCTCTTCCCCTGATGTTGCTTTGTAGGCTAATTACATTAGCGCCAGCGTGAAGGCATGAAGAAGTTGGCTAGGAAGGTTAGATGCATGACAACATATGCAAAATGGTGTACAAGACACTAACGGAAACCATAAAAGTTAGGCTCTGTGATACCTGAATAACTTGTTTTATATATGATGTGCAATATTAATTTAATTAGAGAAGTAGATTTTAACTCGTTTACATATGAAGAGGCTCTAGAACAGTTTTAACCACTCTGTTGTTCGTTCAACGCTGGCAGTTTTATGCCAAATTATCCGTTGACCTTCTGCTACAAGCTAGGTAAAGGGAAAATTCATAACCAATTTCTTAAATTGAAATGGGGAGAAATTAAGCTACCGGCGAAATGAGCAACAATTACGCGGTTCGCCACGCCCCCAGTGCGCTCCTTTTACTTATAAATTTAAGCTTCGACGTTTAGCATAATTTCTGCAACATTGCGGCTGTGGACCACCAAGGATGGAACATTTAACGCTTGCAATTTGTATGTTTACAGCAAATGGTATAAAATTTTCTGCTCTAATTACAAGTTGTTGCAAGCTACAAAGCCACAAAATGGTGTATTCCAATTGTCATTTGTACAGTTAATGCCTTACTTTGGATAGTACCAACCATAATGCCACACAGTCTTCGGAACATTAGTTCATAGACCCATTAATGCTAGAATGCGAATTCGTGCAGCCTCTAAGATTGCATTTGGTCAAAGGAGGGGAGAGTGAACAACCTTTTGTGTTTGTTCAACGTCTTTAAATCTTAAAAGGGTTTGCTGCTCTTGCTATTGCCCATGTGTGTGGCTAATGGTCATTACCGTTTTGCCTTAAAAGGCGCGCAACTAAAGAGCTTTCTTGGAGGACGAACAGGAAGAATGTTTTAATCGTTTTCACGACTTTTGTCGCCTAACATTTAACTTCAGAACAGCACCACTTGTTCTTTTATCCACCGCACGTGAGTCTCAACCCGAGTCCAGACTGATGGACGGAAGCGCCTGCCGCAGCCTCGGCTCCAGCTGACCAGGCCGAGCACGCGCCATCGCCCGTCCGGGCCACGTTGGACGACAGGCGACCCGCTGTCACCCTTGCAGGTGGATTTGGTGCCACCCTCGTCCCCGCCTGTTATGAAGAGTCGCGACGGGATGTACTGTAGAGAGCCGGTTTGGAGGGAATCGTTAAGGAACCTGAAACGTGACTTGGCTACAGTAGCATCGAGAATGGAAGCTCAATCGTCCTTACCAGCACATTGCCAGATTCGTGTCTATGATCGGCATGCTAGTCACTTTCAGCTCCCTGTTCCTCCTACCACTCTGGCACTCCTCTTCGCTGATGCAGCCCCAGCCGGCCATCACAGCCATGGAACCGGAGTAATCGGTGAAGCCTTGCGTCGGGGCCGGCAGGCAAATGGGGCTCAACAGCGGACTGATTGCTGCAGCCTTCTTAAATGTGATGACGGCGACGTCGTATTCAAACGTCCTCGGGCTGAATCTCGGATGCGTCACGATGTCCTTGATGGTGATGAGCACGCTGGCGGGGCTCCTCAGGCTGTTGATATCGCTTCCTGCGCGTAGGAAGTAGATGACGGTTGGGTCGGTGACGCAGTGCGCGGCTGTCAGAGCGTGACGGGGGCTGAGGAGTGCGGCGCCGCACAATGGGGAAGTTCTGCCTGGAAAAAAAATCATTTAGACGTCCATTTCTGCAATAAGTAGTTTTTTTTTCAATCTTACCGTTATCTAACTTCCACAGTGCCATCAGCCATGGGTACGTGGTTGTGTTCCCAACGTGTCTTATCCCGCATTCCCTGATCGAGTCCCCAACGGCAGGATTCAAATGCCGCACGGCGCGGACGAGGCTCGCTGGCTGGACCAGAACTTGGTCGTCGTCAAGCTGAAATATGGATAAATAAATATGACTTTTTGTGCACCGATGCCGGAAGAGGGAAAATGTTAAAATACAACCTGTCAAAGTTGTCACCCCGTCTCTCTAAAAAGTCCGTGGGCGGACCACAAAAAGATCCCCTATTATAATATTCTTGACAAAAGTCTCTAAAAAGGGAAACGGGGATGTAAAGAAAAGTTTGAAGGAATAGTTTTTGTACTTCCTATAAAAAGGGTCAATTTTATATGAACACAAAGAGACTTTACAATCGTCTCACGTTTTAAAATATTCCTTCAAACTCTCGCCAGAGTTTTTATTGCGCGTCTAGACTTTTATTCGGCTGCTAAAAGCCTTCAATAAAACAATGGAATGAAATCTAATAAGAATCGAACCTTTTTCATCATGCGATCCATTTCCTCTTGAATGGAAGGCCTGTTGCCACAGGACAGCGGCTGGCAGCAGATCTCCTTGGAGGCGGGTTCTAGCTCGGAGGCGTGGCAATCAGACTCCTCTGAGGAATCGAGCTCCACGCCTTTGCTGTCCCTGCAGTCGTCCCTTGTGGTGCAGCGGCCAGCATCGCCGTGCTCGTTGAGGCAAATCCGACTTCTGGGGGAAATTTAATAAAGAGAAGAACGTGGCATGCCAGAGATTGTTTCAACGCCCACTTGTCTGGTCGTTGGCACAGTGGAATAGTTAATGATCAACAATACTAACGAGAAAAGAAAAGGAACGTTATATTGGGACCTTTGTTTGAACCCACTGTGTCATTCTTACATTGTCTTGTTCTCCTCTTGGATCGGTGCTTCTTGTTCCTCTTCTTGCTTCGGTCGTTGTCGTTGTTCTGCTTTTTGTCCCTCTCCACTTCCAATGGCTGAGCCGCGACAACAGTGGGCGAGGAGGAGGAGGAAGAAGACTCCCAGAAACGGAACAGAGAGCCGTGACATTTTAATAAACACTTGATTCTCACTTTCAGACACTTTTTGCTCGTCTCCCTTTCTCTCTGGCAGTTATTAATTTTGGTTTGTGTTTTTGGTTTGTTTTTGTCTCGAAAGAAAGAAAGAGGAAAAACTGAGGGATTTTAATGCAGCTGAGCCTTCACTTATTTCACACCCTGAGTCGAAATTTGCCATTTGAATAACAGGCTCTCTAGTTTCTAATAAAATGCAAATACCCCAAAGTAGGAAATATATTTCAAATATACGTATTAAAGGATTCTTTTAAAGCTTTTGAAGCTTGTCCAATGGCCATGGATAACAGTCATACCACTAACTACAACTACATGTTATCTTCCACTATACCACTTATAGTACGTACAAGTTACAGTTTTTATATATGTATGACAGGGGAAGAATTCTATTCATTAATTTCTTACCTTTTGTACCTACATACGAGTACTCGTACTCTTTTATTCGTATACACCACTTGTACGGTAGTTCCCTCTCACGTAAAGGATAAAACCGCCCTCCTACTTCACCCCCATTAGCAGGGTAACACAATCACAAGAGTAGATTTCTATTCGCGTCTCTTTCCCACTTCTCTTCCCACTTCTTCATGCCGATTCTCACGGATTGCCCATCTTGGCCTGTCCGACCCAAGTCGTCTCTTACAGATCGAGGAATGCAAACAAAGATTTCTCTTTTCAAACCTGTGTCAGAGGAAGTTGACTTGCGATATTGTTGGTAGAAGCGAAAGCATTTTTCACCCCCCCAGACATGCTTGGGAGGGGGTCATGTGAAGAAGTAAAACTTAGCAAGTAAGATGCAAAATACTGTAGTTGCAATAATAATTTGTAATATGTAATCTATAAATTGCTTAGCAATTCCACCTATTGTATCTACATATGTTCCGCCCTCTTTCTTTCTCTTTCTGAAAATAGCAAGAACAAACATTCCTTCTACAGTTTCTCCACACGATGACTGAACACAAAACGAAACCGAACTATGTTTACGGAAGTTGGAATAAAGCAGTCTCACTCTTGCACTCTCACTCTGTCAGGGCTGACAGTGAAACGTTGTAAGTTTAAACAGTCCTAAGTTTGATTATTGTGCATAAAAATGGCTCTTTTAGCAACCCTGCCATTCAGACTGCACTCATTGTTCAAACGTAAGAGAGGGTTTTCCCTTTTTGGATTTCTTCTTTCTTTGGGTTCACCACGCCTGTTTACAAATCGACACATTTTAGGAAGCATGCAAAAATGACGCTTTCCATTTCCTCGGAGAAAACTCTTTTGTTCGAGACTTCTTCCGTGTGCGTCAATTCTCCATGCTTTCATCATCATCAACTTTCTTCGGCGACCGCCACTTAGCCATCGAATAATGAGCTCGTGCTCCAAATTTGGGTTCACAAGAATGCAAATCTACTGCTACTTTAAGATTAAAATCAGTCGCTTTAGGCCTGCCGAGAATCGATTTTGAGCATAAAAGGAACGACGGCTGCTACTGCCAATATAATCAGAGTAATAATGCATTTGTGGCCTTAACAGGAGAACGAGCTCGTGTTAATTATAATCATCCTGTTTTGCACTGGCAAGCCTAATCGCTTCGATTTATCAGCTCTCCTCGAGCTCGAGGCACCCGGAATAGAAAGTGAATTATGACCCTCTCCGGAATACATTATCGAATCACCTGTTGCATGCAAGAAAGGATTTAAACGCCTCTGAACGAACAAAGAAAGGTGTTGCTTAAATAATGCTCATCACTGACCCAGTGATTGGAGACATTCATGACTGTGCAACATTCCTCTTCGAGTTTCTCAATTTTGCCGACATGGAAGGGGGCATTAATCATGCACAAAGGCAGCAACGCGGGAGGCCGAAACTCTTGGACCGAACGTTGTATCGCTCATGATGGAGGATAGGGTTGGCTGCTGAGTACGTGTATTGTACGGACAACAAGAATGGGTCAACAAATTTCTAAACTAGAGAGGTTCAATAACACATATTATTTATATTCTACCACATGACACAATGCTCTATCAGTTAATCGCGTATATACAGATACTTGGTTGATTTTTTTATGCTGATATATTTTGCATTGTTATACCTCTCTATAGCTAATACTCCTTCTCTCCTTACTCTCACTCTCTATCTCATCATCTGGAGAAACTCCTTTGAGGGGTCAGTGAGTGAGCAGTAGTCGTAATAATATTTTCTCCTTCTCCGCCAAAGAGATTTCTCCTCCTCTTCGGCTCAATCTTCTCAGGCTTTGACATGTCGAAATAAATGGTTTTCTGCACTCAGGTATCACGGAGGGGGTTTAAAGTTTGGACAGCTAATGAGCTGCTGCTGCCGCTGCCGCTGATGTTGATGTTTTGGTCTGGAGTGCAATTTTCCTTTCAATCTTGGCCGGAGAGGGGGAATT
The DNA here is from genome assembly GCA_900659605.1 of Tisbe holothuriae. Lineage (NCBI taxonomy): Eukaryota > Metazoa > Arthropoda > Copepoda > Harpacticoida > Tisbidae > Tisbe > Tisbe holothuriae. The sequence goes on from LR140045.1 coordinate 19,290, forward strand.
GAGGTAATGGCCGTATCGGCGGTTTGCACGGGAAATGAACCACCATCAATTCTGCGCTTGTCTCAGAGCTACAGAGTGAGCAGTGATTAATAGAATGAGGGGCTCTGCAGTTTAATTGCACATATTGACTGGTGAGGTTTCCAGAAGGTCTATAAATTGTTGCCTTGTGTGAGGGGTTTCTCGAAATAATCTGTATAGAGCGCAAACGCGCCAATTTTCTCCAATGCATGGGCGCTAATAAATTGGGGGAATTATCTTTGATGCTTGCCAGCAGGGATGCCATAAAATGACATTTTGAGCTTACACCTAATAATATTGGCTTGATAGGTAGGTGCAGCAGTAATTTGGTGAGGGAACCGAGGCCTCAACTATTGACTTAATTATTTAAACAGTTATTAGTGTTTCATTTGCCAATATGTCGTCCCTGTCTTTCCCTCCTCTGTAGGGGGTCATACCACGCCTCACCTAATCATACTAATAACAACAACGACGACGACGGAGATTAAAGCTCCTCCACTGCGCGATGCTTTAACAACCAAATTCGCTCAAACCGCACAAGCACTCTGACCTACTTCAGATAGCCATATTTTTGCCAAAACTGGATTTTTAAAGTCCTGTAAGAGGATTCCTCTCTTTGGAGATCTCCGTCCACTCGTTCGCTTTTTACGATCCGTATCCAACATAGAAATCGATCCATTTTTTGGTCATCGGGAGAGAAAACTGTCTTTTGCCCAATCAGGGAGGACTAACAGAGGTGCATTTAAAAGAAACTTTGCTCCAATATTCTCTATTGTTATATTGTTCTAATAACTCATCTACCCAAGCTCACTCTCCACAATAGTACACAATGGACAAACAACGCTACCAGCAGACATTTGTAACTTGTCTGGAAGCTGGAACTCTTGCCAACAGCTTTAGCAGGAGCACTCATTCTGAACACTGAGACTCAGGCTATTGATCATGAGAATGGAGTCTGCTGTCAAAGGCGTCAGCTTGGA
>LR140046.1:0-20301 GCA_900659605.1 Tisbe holothuriae
AAAGAGAGAGAGAGAGAGAGAGAGAGAGAAGAGGAAAATCAATAATAGCTGCAAGATGATGTAAGTTGCAAATGCATGAGGTCTCTCAAATATGTGCAAGAGCCAGGAAAGGGAAGAAGGCTCAGCTGGAAATCTACTTGCTCAAAATATAATGAAAATAAACTGGCGTCAGAGCTAACAAATGGCCAAAAATACCCAGTCAGGGAGAACGTCGTTTTTGCATTTTATATTTAATAAACTCACTTTTTGGACCTCCTGCCAGTAGCTAACAAACCACAATTGCCAAAAATACACAACACAATGAAACTTCTGGAGAACCATTAAGCATTTTTATCCGACTTTTTAGCCACGTGCCGCAATCAACTGGACTATTTTCCGACTCTATTCGACCCTGAAAACGAATATTAAAATCCGACGTCATCATCAAAATAGGGAAGATGACGGAACCCCCAAAAATATCCATTTCCATATTTTCATCTTCCGCATTTCCACATTTTAACCCACAAACGACGACAACATATTTCCAGTCTCGTCGTTTTCGTCATTTTAAATGAGGAATGACTTTTGAGCATCGCCCAGGGGTAAAAATTGAAAACGATTTCACGTCTGAAAACGTTATTAAGGTAGAAGCGTCACAAGGGATCATATTTCACGATTTTAAAAGCGTTTTTGGAATGCCGTTCCTTTTCAATTGAAAGCCGTTTTAAACGGCATATTATTATTATTTCCAATACGACTGCCGGCATGTTTCTACAGACAGACGAAACCGAATATAAATAACTCGGCTGTGTTGTGATGTATGCAAAGTAAATGACCTCTCTTACTTACAACGCAGACAGAGAGAGAAACAAAATGGGCGAGAGCATTGAACGAATGCACAGTGGTTTCCAGGTTTAAGAAGAAGTAAATGCTCAGTCTATTCTATTTATTAAATGTTTCCGAGCCCACTGTGAAGTAACATTAACAACAACCGTCTCATATTTATAGTACTGTACACATATTCTACCGAAAGTCTCCCGCCGAGTTGAAAGGAGTTGAGAATAAAAATGCTCTTTTGGTTTATGATGGAAAAAGGGTGTCTGAAGTACGACTACTATGATGCCTTGATGTGTTCTATAGAAGACACTTAACCGTCAGAGAAATATCGTTAACTCTAATTTGTTAAAGATTCTTTGATGCTAAACTCTATTTTACTTCTATATCAACTATATTTCTTGATTGAATCCAACCTGTTCTAATCGAATCAATTGATATCCCAACATGCCTTTCTTCTTTTATTCAATCCTAAATGCCAAAACACGCACGATTTTCCACCCAAAGCCAAACCCTAAAACTCTCTCCTACACACGATCGTTTTTGCCACTTTATCACTAAGTACGACGAGGAATGGCAGAGAAGAGTATCATTTATATATTTTCAAACTCTGTGTGTCGTGATTGTCTGCAAAACACTTTTGATTCAGGTCTTGACAGCTGCTGCTGGGGGAGAAAAGTCAGAGTCAGATAAATTTCGCTTTTCAATGGACGGGAGGAAAAAGAGTTTGAGCTGTATGGCAGACTCATTAGAATAATTTACCTTCTTCCGAATGTATTTATGTATTTTATCCACATACACAGAACTCGCATAAAAGCGGCTAATGGCATCGAATCACGATCGCTCCTGTCTGGAAAATAACACACACCTTTGACGTCTGATTCATAAAGAATTGCATATTTTACACGATGCTGTATGTGTCACTCAAAGACAGTTCTAACCCTTTTTTCGTACTCTCTTAGATGGCTGAGGATAGATAAGCCGCGCATAAGTAAGTTTGCGCATCCACTTTGTACGGAGACGTCTGACAGAGGAAGAAAAAAGCTCTCCGAGGACTTTCAAGACTTCTTCTTCCAACACCCGACACCCACTCAGCAGCAGCAGGTGGAAATGAGGTCGCGAAATTCCCACACTCGGTCTGTGTCACTATTGACTAGCAAATATATAAAGCTTAACTGCAAGACTCTTTAAGACATTGAAGTTGGTCAGAAGTGCTGTCTAGTGGCAGGGGAAAAGTTGTTGTCATGTCTCGTCCACCCCTGTTGTCACCGGGGAAACTTTGATATGTGATCATGTTATCCTCATCAATACATTGCAATGTTCCCTCCAAAGACTGTCTATTAGTCACATATATTAAGAAGGATTTGGTATAGTTATGATGTTGTTTGGAGGGTCTCAATCCCTTGTTTGCCGCTCGGACTCGTGTACTTGGAACTCGAAATAGGGGAATTATAGAGAGAGGAAAAAAGAAAGTAGAGAAGCCAGCAGATATCTCTGATTCTATTTCCTCCCTTTACCCAATCGATGCAATGCTAGCAACGGCGGCTTGATTATGATCCAATTATCTGATTTCCGACATTGTATCTGCGAGAGAGCGAGTTGTTGGCTCAATAATAATGGCCAGCAACCCGCTCATATTTCTGACCAAATCTTTAATATTAGCAGCTTTAATAAAAGCACGTCTACGAATAATGGATCCGGGTCCAAGTAATGTTATTAGTCCCCACATTAATCTTGATCTCTTATTCGACCTCTTTTCATGCACACATATCTGTTATGTTCTGGATGATTCTCCATCAATCTCTGCAGCGTCTTGTAATAATTGTTTTGGAATGCTGCACATATGATGATATTGTTAGATTAACAATAGGATGGGCGGTTATTGAAGCTTGTCATTGTGCCTACGGAATGCCAAGGGCAGGAACAACAAAAATATCCTGTATTGAACTCCCCTATAAAACAGGAGAAAGCCGTCCTTTTTCAATTTTTACGATAGCTCGGCATGAGTCTAGCAAAGTTCAAAAGCTATAAAAGCAGGAAGAAGAAAGTCGATTCGAGTGCAAATAGATCAAACTGAAGATGTCTGGCTCGCGTTTCCTTTGTCTTTTCAGGATATTTCTCATTTTCGTCCCCTCACAACACAACAACCAGCGAGAAATTGCATCAATAGCGTTAATCTTCCGAATGGATTTTCTTTCTCGGGGTCACGTGCTCAAATCAGGGACAAGCAAGCGGATAGAAAGACATTTTATCTTCATGAAGCTGTTTCTTTCTTTCTTTCCTTTTCTTTGTGAAAGCCACTCAGCTTCGAGTGGTTCGAGTAGTATATATATTCGGGGGTGGTTACGCTGAATATACATCTACAAGAAAGCTGAGCTGTCCCCAGAGACCGTTGGGGTTGCTGCACTTCACTTGTTTCATATTAGATGCAAATTGGATACGAGTAAAACCACTCTTGGCAGACGTAAGACGCATTTTAAACGCACACTACACGGTAGTTTATCAGTCTATCGAAGCGTATCGTCGTTTCAGATCCTTATCCATATCGTAAAATGCACTATTTTCCCGTCTGGGGATGAATCACATTTTACCTTTTTTGTCCTCATCCGATTTACGTTTTTTTCCACCCTCGAAAAAGCGCTAAAAGCTGAAATGCTCAATCGCCGGAAAGACGAAAATGTACGTGAGCGTACGGCCAGTATGGGGAAGATTCAAATGGGGCTTGAAAGCTGATAGCAGGTTTTCTATCGTGTATATTCTCTTATATCAGAGAGCGATGTATTTGGTTTCGTCCTGGGACAATATCGATGTGTTTGGTTCCCAGGCTTTCTTTTTGATGTAATGAGCAAATTTTCACTTGAAATAATGTCTCGTATTCTCTTCTCTCTTTTCAGGTTTCCTGTCCAAGTTTAATTTCACAGCAATTTCCAGCAATGCATTATTCTTGGGTGGCCACTGCCATTGAGAATTAATATTTTTGATACACTTTTCTCTTCCATATTTTTCCTCTCCTGAATAGCTCACCAGGTGTCAAAAAGAACAAAAGCAGCATTCGAGATGGCTTCATATTATTCAGACCGGATACATTGCAGCAGCTCACTCTGTGACGTTACAACTTCAAATCAAATTCATTTGAACTTTTACACATATACGGTCTAGTTTTACATATGTATTAATACATGCAAACGACGTACAACATGCTGCACGTTAAACACGTTTAATAGCTTGCAGAACAGACCCCATAAAACAGCATCTGAAGGCGGTAATGGCTTTGAAAACGCCACCGTATCCTATATATCAACTTAAATCACTTCAGCTTCTTTTTTTGCTTCGTCCGTTTAGCAACAACACAAAAAGCGTTTTCCATTCAAAACGACTTCATTGAGCGCAGCCAATGATCCAAATCAAGTTGTCAACATAGAGCAGAAAGATGGATTAAATTAACAAAATCATCGACCTTTTATAAGCACATAAGTCAAACATATTAGCACGGTTTGGTATCAGCACACCCCATCTTCGTTGGAGTTTCATCTCCATTGTTGGATTGATGCGTGTTTAGACTTGCGGAACAACAATAGAATTATGTAAAAAACGAACCGAGAATAGTACAAAAAGTAAGGATATGGCACAGTAGGTTAAACAAAATGTTGATGGGTAAATAGGAAAGGTCTTATCATTCTTAAATAATGATATCAATGAAGGTTAAGTATCGTTGTTTAAACTAAATATTTTTTTTAGAATAGATCCCACTGTGCATCATCATGAGCCCTTTCTTTCCCCTTCGCAGTCTGCTCGTCACAGTTCTGTACGCACGCCATCTATTCGGTAAATCCCCTTTTTGCGCCTTCCCTTTTTATTATTAGTCTGGTATCCGAATGGAGACATCATTTTTCAAGCAAATCGCTCTTGCAACCCTTTTCACTCGACGTGATGGGAGCAAATGAACCGAAATTAGGGTTGTTGTGACTCACACACGTTGAGAGGCTACGACAATATTTGATCGTGTTTTACACCTCTCGACTCTTTTATAGGGCCAGATTGAATTTTGGTCCCAAAAACCGCCAAAAGTACTGACTTACACAATAAAATGTCGTAAATTATAAAATATATCAAAAGTACTTTATTTTGGATTATAACTACGTAACTTTCACTGCGACAGTAAGAAGATAGTTATGCTTCTATACGAGCTTAAAATCCATGCTGGCTTCCGGTTTTGAAAGCTCTCTCTTTACAGGAAACGAACGCCACAGGTCTTTGCTTAGGAAACAAAACAATGTAGACAGCAAATGTTCAGATTTTAGTAAGATAATCCATTATTTTAGAGGCATATTTTATATGACTCCAAATAACCCAGGAATAAACAGGCTCATAAAGAATATCTAATGGAACTGTAAAACTGAGTCAATAAACTCTCTTTTGGGAACACATGTACGCATTCAATTATGGGTTGTAAAACATTATTAAAGGGTGATATAAAGAGTATGACTACAGCCAATAAGCTCCAAAAGTAAGACATAAAGCTCCTGCCTTTCTACAATGAGTGGCTTAGTTGTATGTTGACAACACAAACAAAAAATAATTGACAGTTGTAACCATGAACAAATTGGTTCCTTTTTTGGAGCTCTTATTAGACTTGACATGTGCAAGAGTAGGACATAAAAAGAGGTTTATGACCGAATCGGGGTATGATTAAGCACCGAATGCTCTTATTATATGCGGAAGACTAAACTGCCCGTGCAATCGTCAGTCATTAAACATCGGCGACAAAGAAAGTATGCAAAAATTCCAATCCTAAATGAGATGCTTCATCTTTCCTTCAACGCATATTTCTTGACATATTCCCATCATATTTTGGGAGGTTAGCCAGCCGTTAAAGAGCCAAAAGAACATTTCTTTGAGCAAAAAGAAAGTCTTGTACCTCCAAAATGGGACAAGAGTGCCACCGAACAATATATAGTCTCTGTCATCGCTTTTTGATATAATTGGTATGTTCGGTATTACACCGCTCACCCTCTCCACCAAATATGATATTAGAACACACGCAAAGGGTTGGTGGAGGTTTCGCCCTAATTTCCAAGAACAAAAAAGAGGGGTGGCTTTCCCTTTTTTGATGCTGTAATAATACTTCCCCAGAGACCGTAATACCGTTCAATATCACTCAAAGACACGGCAACATATTTTTCATAACTCCATGCATGAGCAACCGCTATTTTTCTTCCTCCTCCGCAATAAAGGATCGTTTGAAATCCATTTCCACATCATGTGATTATTATTATGATTCCCATTCTTTGACGTGAAGCATCCAGAGAAGCGCTCTTGGGAGTCGAAGAAAAAAAAGAAGACTATTCATGAGCAACTTGAAGAAAAAGGAAAACATAAAGAAGCGGAAGCTCATCGTGGGAGAAAGAGAGAAAGGTCTGGAACGATGGAGAGAGAGAGAGAGAGCATCGACGCCCTACAATGCATACATGAACAAAAGGGTAAAAGTTAACATACTTCCTTCCCCCTTTTCCTGTACGAATTTTGCCATGTATGCATCTGCTACAATCGACAATTTCTTTTATTCTCTCTTCTTCTTCCCCCTTTACTTTACTTTCTTCAGCCTCTTCACAGTTATTGTTAATGACGGCCGCGATATGGCGCCCAAACAACTCCAACTACCGACCATCAAAAAGCCTCAAAATGCAGACGCGACGCATTCGAATACATTCCCCGCTGGATTAGACAGTCGTTAATATGCCTGTGTAGACATAAAATGGTAAAAAGTATTTTATAACTCCCTCGTTGGACTCTCTCCAAAGTTGTTGGGAGGAGAATCAAAAGTGTATCAGTGAAAGATCATCAAATGCGACTCTCAACTGGGGATAGTTTTATAATAAAAACTACAGTTGGCATATAAAAAACTTCTTTCCCTTGCTCTCTCTCTGTCTTATCGCAAAAAAGAAGGGAATAGAATTAACATAAATTGAGTCCTTCTTTTTCCAGCGTAAAAAGTCTCCTCTAATCTCTCGTTTGAATTGATTGCCAAGAATGAGTTGGGGAAGGAGAAAAGTCCCGTCGTTTAAAGAAGAACAAAAATCAAGAGGCAGCAGCAGTCATAAAAGAGAGCAAAAAGAGAAAATGGTGGGTGCATCAGGCGTACGTTTGGAACTCGGGGTTAAACAAGAGCAGAGTAAGACAAACGTTTATTCTCTAAAGACTACAAAGGCTTTAAAGTACGTAGTGTCTCATCTTAAAGACAAACTTTTATAGTCTCAAGACTACAAAGGGTTTAAAGTAGTGTCTTATCTTAAGATCACCCCAATGGCAAATTAGCAGGATATACATCCAATTCTAATATCATTGCTCTCTCCTTTGAATCCTTTCTTTCAATTCCTTCTCATCCACATTCATTGAAATTGAAATCTTCGTTTTATTCTTATATTCTCCTTTCCACATCCCGCCCCTTTGTTGTCAAAAGATCTTTTATTATTATTTTCCTCTGCATGCTTAACGAATTTGTCTCGCATCTCTGTAATTACTCCAGAGAAAGCTCCAGTTCAGTGACCTGCTGATAATTCAATTAAAGTGGAATTTAATACACTTTACAGGAGTATTTTATCACCTTGTGTGACACCTATTTAATTTTAAGTTGGAAAGCTATGAGTCAGAGCTCTGGAAGTCACGGCTCTCTTTTGAAATCATATTTCTTCTTTGGAACAGCCGTAACAAATTCAATAAAAAGGGGGTTGAACAGAGACAAGATATTTATACGCATATCCGGCAACTCGATAACACAGCTTAATTCTTGGAAACCGCTATTAAAATACAATAGTAATGATATCAAAGATTCTGCACTTAATGATGATTAAGAGTAAATACTGCTGCCCTGCTTCTGCATTTGTCCGCTTCATTGCACCCCTAACGACCCCCACAGCCGCCATATTCCCCATTTTCATAATCAAAAGTATCATTCCTCCTCCGACTTGAGACAGTTTGTCATTTCCAGAGCACCCCTCGCGGCAAGAAAAATGATCCTCGGCCCGGAGATGCGACAAGAAGAGCTGAGCTGGTCAGTTACAGAAGAAGAAGAGCACGCGAGTATTTTGTACAACAAAAGCAAACAACCCTTTTGGGGTCAGAAATAACACGAACATTGATTTTCGCCGCTTGTTTCTCCTGTCAATCATAGACGGATAGCGGCGGTCTACTGACGTCATCGATGTCTTAATTGAGTTAACTCCCTTCGTACGTCTATGGATTGTGTATTCCACCCCTTCTATTCTTCAATTTCCTTGCCGACATCTGTGTGTTTCTTCTTCAAACAAAAGGGTTTTGTTGACTTTGATGCCAACGGTAGTGTCAATAAACGAGTTTATTTTCTCTCTCCACTGCGTATGTACACGTAGTGTTTATACGCTGCTGAAAAGGATTTGCTCACTTTGCCGCCTCTGATGATGTAAAACTGCCATATGCTCAAACAACTGGACATTGATACCGTTCTATTTTGAGAGCTGGCTTTTGAAAAGAGTAAATCCCTATGAATTCAAGTACGGGATCATTCAATCAAGCATATTATTATTCGGAATTCCGCTCTCGCATATTTCGTACCATAAATAGCCTCCGCGTTCATTTTCACTCAGCCGTGCGTCCGTCTACACGCGACCTGCAGCTCAAGCTTGTTCGCCGCGCGTCAATAACCTGGCGGGGAGTCGCTGTCGTCGTTTTCAATCCCATTCAAAGGCATACAAACGGAGACAGAGGAGGAAGAAGGAAAAGCATCCAAAGTCTGGACATGAAATAGGGGCACTGTGGATTAGTTTTGAAAATAATCTCGGAGGTGATATTGTTGAAAAAGAGTATATTATTGTAACCTCATAATGCATAGTAAAGCTATCTCTGTCGCCTGTCTATGAATATATATTATGACACTAAATACTTAAGTTCCCGGCCCACTGTGTCGCGTCAGTTTGCTTTATTTATTTCTCTTCTTCTTCCTGGAATGCAGCTGGCGAGAGAAAGGACTTGGACGAGAATGTGGATATAATTCAGATCATTGAATAGGAAGGTATCAGTTGTTTCCAATGTAACCCCGGCGATGATAATAATTCGCTGCTTACGTAATTAGCAAATAGCGTTGTCTGAGAAACGCATCAGTCTGATAATGGAATAAGTTTGAGGGAAAAAGGGGTTTTCTTTCTTCATCGGATGACACATTGACAAGTGGATGCTTTCCCAACAGCTAAACAACCGGCGTTACATAATGCATAACACGGGGGAATATAAATGTAAGAACGCCGGTATGTTGTGGAGTGTTTTCCCGACGATAAAGAAGAGCTTTAATACAAGATATGCATTGTACACACCGTATCGTCGGGCGGTTTAAATCGCTCCACATTTGAGCGCGTTGCTGCTCTTCTTTATTTCCATAAGGGACGTTCAATGTGTAAAAGAAGAGAGAGTGAGTGTAAAAAGCTGCTTTTTCGCTCCCATGGGGAATCACCAAACTTTCACTCGATTAAGCCAATGAAATGGTTTGCCAAACGTGTTTTGTGTCTGCAATATGCTCGGCTGCATTTCTAAGAGGAGCTAATTTCGAGTCTGTAGATGCATCTGTAATATGTTCAATTTCATTACCATTGCAGACTGATCCGCTTATAAAAATATGACCTTTTATGAAATTCCTAATATTGATGCTTGACTTTTTTAAAGCCGACTACAATGATTATAATAGAAATATAATCCCCTTCTATACCAGAATTAAAATGCCTCTCTGACGGGAATAAAATCCGATATAAAGGGAGGAGAAAGGTCGTATTTCAACGACTTTAATCTACATAAAGCAATTGTGAATTTTCATCCGGGGAGAAATTAAAATTGTCTCATTACATCTACATTACGACCAAACGGAAGCAGCGCAATGGGAAGAAGGGAGCGAAACTGCTTTCCCCATTGTACTGTTATACCAACTCGGTATATTGAATAAAAGTAGATATATATTAAATAAAACCCGTATCTCGCATCCCCTTTTTGCTCAACCCTTTAAAATTGAGCGCGAGCGTCGTTTGGTTTTGTCGTCGTTTCGGTCACGAAGTCAGTTTTGAAATGAAGCCGTCGTCAGACTTTGAGTGACTCTGAACAATAACGAGGAAAATTAGAAGAACTGGAGCGAGTGTGTGTTTTAACACTCCGGTCTAGACCGAGCCGTGAAAATTGGATGGCTTCCGTACCAGATTATCGTATTGGAAATTGTATTAGACTGCAAAATTGCTTTCTCTCTCTCTCTCTCTCTCTCATGGCAAAATATATATTCTTTTTTATGATCTCTTTACCCGCTGTCGACGCCTAAGGACAAAAAATGTAGCTGAGATTATCTTTTTACTCTTTTAAATCTCTTTCCTGTTGGAGAGATTTTTATTGTATTGATAGACAGCAGAGTAAGGATAAAAAGTGAAGCGCAGATGTTCATTGATTCTCTATCCTGTAAAAATTGAGCTCTCCTTTCTCATATCCAATAGAATCAGAAAAGATTTGTCATAAGAAATTCCCTTTTATTTTGTCATTATTGGGGAGCTAAAATCAAAGAGGGAGGCAAGGGCTCTCACTAAATTCTAGCTTGCTTAATATAATGCTGCAGTAAAATAACAGATTTCCATACTTTTTCAAAATAATGTCAACCCTGAGCTTTCACCCTCTCATGGGACAGTCTTCATTTTATTTCACGGTCTGTCGCGCTTCTCTCCTGATGCAATTTCAAACCTTAAAATCATATTTTGATTCCATGCATATTAAATTGGCATGAGAATTGATCAAGAAGGAATAAACCTCATGACAAAAAATACGTCAACCATTTCTCAGAGGGAAAGAGAGTCATCATAAGTAAAACATAACAATGGCTTCATCGGAGCGATTAACGTAGCAGTCATTTCTCTTAAAGAGCATCCCGACAAAATAAACTTGCCATCTTTACATTACAATGCATGAAACAGAGTCTTGTTGGGTCATACTGCACTCCAGCCACTGTTATTGTTCTCTTAACTGCAGTCACATGATGGATTGTGTGAAATAAACAAGTCAGAATGAAGATGATGCCAATGGGAATCTCTTTCTCCTGTCTCTCCTGTCTCTCTTCTGTCTCTCCCATCATGACCGATTACACGCTTCATTTCGTATCATTGAAATAATAATATTCATAGCACAACGATGCTAAGGTGAAATCCGTACAACATGCCCAGAAGCTGAAGCTGTAGAAGAGAAAGTTGTTTCACATTCAAAATGAAAACGCCTCATAACTGTTTATGGTTCAAGGATTATGTATGCGTAAAAGAGCGGCTCAAACTGCCCTAGGAGACGGCGAGCGCTGTAATGGCCCTTGTTTTGTTTTCTTCAAGGGGGAAAAGGCTCATTTGTAGCCCTTTTTGTAACTCCCTTCAAGACAGAGACAAATGAGATTCAATGGACGCTTTTCTCGTCTTATTTTACACATTTCATACAAGTAAAGCGCTATTTATTAGAGCTATTCCCAAAGAGCATTGCACTGATATTGTTGTACAACATGGACCGTTGAAGAAAGTCCCCATGAAACCTCTGTGGCGGTTGCTTGCATAGGAAGCTGTACTTGTGTTCACATTGGGCGGCGAACCATAATCCAGTTTCAGGCTCCATGGCTGCACAGATGGTGCTCCGGCCTAAATTTGGTGTTATTAGTTAGTAGAATCTATTAAGTAGAGCTTAATCTTGCCATGGAAGTTCAAGACTGGTTCCCCGTCTCTCCAGTTCTCATACGTGATGGGCCTTTTAGTCGGTGGGTACGTCCAGTAGCCATCCTCCTTTTGGTAAGCTATATTGATCCATATAGGACGGTTATATATCCCTGGAAGCAGTTCTACCGACACACAAATTTACTGCAACTTTATGACAGTACCTTATTAATATAAAATTCATTTTTCGTACCCTTTACTATGAAATCCATTTCCTCTTGACTGTAGATTTGGATCAGGATATGCCAGTTATTAAAGCATGCCACCCTTGCCTCGTGGATATCCTAAAATTAATGTTTGATCGAGTACTAACTTACATGTAATGCCTATAATATCTCACCTTTGCCGCCTCCTCGTACACGGGGTCCTTCAAGTCCCTCGACCCGTCCACCAGCGAGTAGCACATCTTGAACTGCTCCACGTACCTCGGCCATGGATGGGGGAACAGCTTGTTCATTTCCTTCCAAGTGCCACAGCATTGGAACGTGTTGCAAGGCTCAGTCTCGATGCAATCCATAGAGTCGGCGGAGCAGCTAAAGGGAGGAATAAACAGTTCTAATTAAGTAGCAAAAGAGTATTTAATGTTTATAAATATTTGTTTTATCATGTATTAATCGGCTATAGATTAATCAACACGTTTGAAGAGAAAGGTTTACTCTTCCCTACGACTAAGGAATATGCTAAAATAGAGGACTTTTGGTTCAAAGGCACTGTCATTGTTGTGATTGTGTAACATAAAAAAGTAAATCCTAATCTTCTGGGTCTTTACTAAAACCTCTGCACTCTAATGAGGGTTTAACTCACATCCGGCGCCATCTCGTTCCGTTCTTTAATCCGAATCTTCCGTCGACGGCGCAGGGAGCGGTGCAAGGAGACCAATCTAACAATGAGTATTAAATGTGTCTAAAAATATGACTTTCTTCAGTGCTTACCACTATGACACTCACAGAGGACCTTATGAATTAATCTAAATTAATTGTCCTAAAAAATTATGATGAGGATAAATAGTAGCTTCCCATACCCGTCGCCACATCGAGGACAATTTGTGCGGCTATGATTGTTGTTAAAAGGGCCAATCTGTTGTTGAGAAAAGACATGTCCGGATATATACAATACTTCACATGTCAGCAAGTAATATTATAGAAACTCGTCAAATTAAGCCGAATTAATGTATATTTTGTAATTCTTTCTGTGCCATACCGGGTGTGGTAATTTATCCCCCAGCCATTGCTGCTTCGGAGGCCCTCTGGTTGTCCTCGAAGTGACTGTGCATCCCACCTTGACCATGAGGGTTCCGCAGGGAACGTAATAAGGATGGATTCGGTTTTCTATGTCCTAAATGTATCAATCATATCCACAATTGTTTTATTATTCATTATGGGATCGTTATCTATCATACCTGATCATGAAACTTCAATTCAGTTATTCCTTCCTTGAAAGGTTGAGGGGCTAAACCGATAGGGAGGCACTTTTTTACATTTATTAAAATGTAAACACATATTAAGTATTTCCATACCATCAATGTAGATGCCTTTATTTCCCTGACATGTCCCTGCACATAGCTCTGCACTAGGAAAGCACACAGCGCAGTGCTCAGAGTTGTTGAACCAATTGTCATACAGGGACGCGTTCTCGCACTGGAACCGGTAGCAAGAGGACAACAGTGGAAGAAGGGTTAAAATGAGGGTTGTTTTACCCTGTTGTTCAAGCATTGCTTTTAATTAAAATATGTTCTATGATGATTTTAAACAAAAAGTGTCCATTACATAGTATAGAGCCGACTTGAGATCAATGACAAGTTCGCGGGGTATCCGGATATAATGAAAATTGATACACGTTCAGTAATGTTCAATATATAGAAATCTGATGTGATCGATACACTAGCTGACCTACATAAATTGTAATTTGTAATTTGTAACGATACTACCATTTGTCATTATGTTAATCCTTAAATATGTATGATCATAGAGTGCCATCGTTCCTGGTAAGCTGGTTATGCGTTTTTTGGACTTTTGTGCATTCTAGTTACTCTTTATACTTTGTGCTTAATTTGAACACTAGAATTTGTGCAAATTTTGGAAGATGCTTTTATGCACTGTGCAAAATAGGAATTTGTGGAAAATTCTGGAAGTGCGTTTTTGCACAGTTTATTTTTGGACTGTGCGAAAAATGGAAGTGCGTTATTCTAACCATACCGTACGTAGTAGTTAAGTCAACGTTCCAGGTTGACTCTTTCAATTCAATTCGCTAACCCGCGCGTCATTTTACGCTGCAAACTACTATAATTAAAGCATCAATCACGAACTTATTACAATCATTCATCGTCATACTCGCTCATAAATTCCATTGAAAGATAACGTGCAAAAAGTCTTGCAAAGATTATTTTTGTACATACAGTGTAATGGGCTTAACTTGTCCCGTCGACGCCTTGCTTACTTTGATAATGTAATATATTCAACATTCAATAACGTCTTGTAATCATGGACAGATACGGCGGCTCGGTGAGCCTCACTCCAATGGATGAGAACAGCGTTGATTACCTGGACGTGTCCGACATGGTCACCAAATACATCCAACCTTTTCACAAATGGACGCCGAGAATCATTGAGATACAGGAGGTGCACAATCCGAGCCTTCAGGCTGCTTTTGAAAGGGCAAAACGAGATCGGTTTGAGCAGAGAGTCAAGCTTAAGTTTCATGGTACAAGTGACAAGGGCATTGAGGGCATCACACAACATGGATTCCGAATGCCAGCCCCAATCAGTCAGGTGAAAAAGGATGGTAGGCGACCAGGGATGTTTGGACAGGGGATCTACTTTGCCACGGATTCATCCAAGAGTGCTCAGAATGTCTACACAAAAGGCTCAGATAAGCTGCTTCTTTGTGAGGTTCAGTTGGGACGGCCAAAGCATGTTGACCGTCCGGATCCTTCCATCAACTATGCATCATTGAGGATTGAGGGATTTGACTCAGTATTTGCATCAAGGAATGGCCCGGTGAAGTACGATGAGTTTGTAATATTCAACCCTGTTCAGGCATATCCAAAGTATGTTATTCATTATACAAGGAAAGGGGGAAAGCAGGGTCATATTGTAGAGAGTGAGGAGGTGAAAAGAAGAAATGGATATTTTTAGGATTCAAAATCTTTTTAGGCATTTAGTGCCTACCCAACAGACAACGCCTAATTGAAATAAAACAAATTCATAGA
This sequence comes from Tisbe holothuriae, assembly GCA_900659605.1. Lineage (NCBI taxonomy): Eukaryota > Metazoa > Arthropoda > Copepoda > Harpacticoida > Tisbidae > Tisbe > Tisbe holothuriae. Next base: position 14,761 of record LR140046.1, read on the forward strand.
TACTTTAATTATAATTATTCATATCAGAGCAAATGTTGACGCCTCATTGTCTCATCCGCATTCTTTCGTCTTTCGTTCCAAAGTCGCCTCCTAATTTCAATGTTCTCCTCATCGGCGGCAATCATTGACAACCTCTCGTCATCCAGTTGGTAATCTTCAGATCCACTGTACCGTCGAAGGATGCCTCCAATATCTTCCCCTTGTAATGCTATGGTGTCATTGTCCACTTTACTGAAAGCCAATGTGCTGGTTCGTCTCTCCAAATATTTCAATTTAGTGCAGGTATTTTTCAATATGACAGTAATCTCACTGATGTCAGAACCAACGGAGATCTTTGTAGGAATGAACCAATGTTCCGTTCCATTTTCAGGCCTAATGACCATCTGAATGTAGCCACGCTCAGATGACTTTAACATCATTGTTGCTGTGGTTGGCTGAGAAGAAGTGCCAAAGATGTCCTTCATCCCATTATAAAATGTCATTTCATCACTTTTCCAAACTGTGCCGTCTCCAATCCAATGCGGGATAATCATGTCTTCAATATTGACCAAGTTGAAGTCAGCAACTCTCTTGTTGAATTCGAAGGGGAGAATGTCAATTGAACGGTATTTATGAGTACAGTTATGGTTCAGTTGTATCAGGTTAAATTCATTTTCTCTTTCTTTGAAGCAAACAAATTCCGTTTTTGACGTTTTATATCCGTCCATCCACTTCTCCACTGTCTCTGATTGAGCAATATAAAAGGTTTCATGGGTTTCCGGATCATCCCACGTAGAGAGACAGTTTACTTTCATATCCACATCTCGATTCCTTAGCTTTGTTCGTTTAAAATTCCGTCCATTTAAATTCATGATAAAACTAGACTGCTCCAAGCTCCCCTGCAACTTCTCCTCTCGTGGATAACATGTTTTAACAGAGCTGATGGGTGCTACTGTCATTGGCTTTGAAAAATGAAACCTTTCCTTTAGCTCAGCTGCATGATCCGATTTGACTTCGAAGCCGTCGCTGAGAACCTCTGAAAATGTGACTCTAGGTTCATACCTCCAGTTGCGAATCACCGTGGTTGGGCAGTTGTCAAAGGATGGCGTTGGTAGGGGATTTCTTATGTACAGTCCTCCACTGAGACTACCCCGAGATCCACGCAAACTTTGAGCAACCTAATGTGGTGTTGAAATACAGTACGCATTATTAAAAGCAAGGCATTCCAGTTCGAACATTTTGTAATGCAAGGAATACTTTGCTTGGCCTCTTTTTGAATCATTCGGATGCTACCACTAAGTGGAACCACTGAAGCACTGAAGTGGAACTAAGGCATATTAACGGCAATACGATTTAAATCAGTGCTCCTCGTTCCCCATTCAGGGACACCACACCACGTTATTGTATAGTCGCCAAGCAAATGTTTTCCATTCCCTGGCAATTTGGCTCGGCTATGTTTAATATTTAATAAGATACTTTAATTTTATATTCATTTTATATCTAAGACTCAGCCCTGTCCTATTTTTCTTTGTTTGCGTTAACGCATTTAGTCGCCAGCAGGCCAGGGAAAATTACCTCTGCACTGTAAGATTATTAAAAAGCCAAGAACATTTCCTTAACGCTAAGGAGTGGCTTAGAAATCTTTTCAGTCGAGAAGGCCGCATCTTGCTAAAGGAGTACCTTAAGTGATAAGTATCTCATTTCTACTTTTTAATAATAGGACCTGCAGCCGTGCAGCGAGCAGCGGTCTGTCGTGCAAAGCTCAGCCTCAGCCCCGGGTTCAGCTTCTGACGGAGTTTAGAAGTGGCAACCGTGGCAAGGGAGAAATTATATATTTCCTCCCGTGGCAAGAGGTGACTATTCTCACCGGTGCACCCGTATGATAGCAACATTTTCGGACAACAACTTGGACGAAAAGACCTTTTATGCATAAGTATTATTGTAAGCTATTATTGTTTATTAATTTTATGTGTACTTACAAAATCCGGATACAGTTTCAACATATTTCTGTCCACGTAAAAATATTCAATGGGCCGACGCCTCCCATCATCAATTTCTAGGTAAGGAAGTAAGGAACTTATTACGCACTTACGCATGTTAAAACATTTAACTGTTACCAAAATTAAAAGATATCCACATATTGGACTCACTAAGTCCTAATGAGTGTATCTCCACATCATTCACAAAACTACTATTAATGTTGATTATTTCCTCTGGATTGGTCAAGGATTGCCACCTTCCTTGAAACTCCACCGGGATCTCCTCCAGGCTCCGATAATAGCAAGATATGAAGGGGACGATGCAGAGGGCGAACAACGCACTTGCAAAGCGAATCATGTTGACTGAATTGGAGCAAGAAAACTCTCTAAAAACGGAGTTCAAAGGGTCACAGAACCTGTTTTACTGTCCTACACATTCAGGCGATTTGGTCATCGAACTCCGCTCGTCAAGTTTCGAGTCGAGCTCTTTAATTAGTCTTTAGAAATCACAGGCCACAATTGAATTCAGAAGTTAAATTGTAAACAGCCTAGTTTATTTTAATAATAAACAACTTCTTTCTTAATTCATGTGGTCCATGTCTCAAATAAACAACTTATTCAACATGTTATCAACTCACAGAGCTTGACAAAATAACTGGAGACTGGAGTCGAGTCGACAAGCTAAAAATAAGAAAACTAAATTCGAAGCCCAAAAACGGATATAAATTTATTGCTGATGTTCGATGCATTTTTTGTTACTCTTCTGTCACAGGTTCTGTGTTTCAACTATGTATAGGACAGGCATAATTTTTTCTCGTTCCTGCCGTCTTTTTTTACTGTTTTGTCTCCATGTTAATATTTGACATTATTAGAGTAATAATTGTACAAATTTAACAGGAAACTCATGTACCTCTATTGAGCTACCCCTTAACCCTTGATATTATTATCCCATAGTCTCCTCCTGATATCGATGTTCTCCTCATCAGCGTCAAGCATTAACTTCATTTCCTCGTCCACTTTGAAATCAGCAGTCCCTTCCTGACGGTAAAACTTCCCACCATAATCGGAAAATCTAGCAGGCATCACAGTAATGGAATCATCATATCCTTTTTTGAACACTAATTGTATTGTCTTGTAGGTCCGACGGCGGTTAGTCTCACACCAATTTTCCAGGGATATGTCAATGGTGCACGAGCTGGAAGATGTCCACATGATGGAAGGAGCAAACCAATGTTTCCTTCCGTTGTCAGTGGATATGAATAGTCGAATGCTTCCTCTCGATAAAGATATTAGCATCAATGTAGCTGGACTTGTGTTCGTGCCAAAGTAGTCTCGCAGTCTGTAGTCAAATTTGAACTGGCTGGTCTTCCACACGGTGCCATTGCCCAGCCAATATGGAATCATCATATCTTCTATGTTGGTGTCTTCCTTTCGATTATATATATTAGGAGGATTCCGCTCTAGCTTATATTTCAAGGGGACAATGCTAATCGTACGAAGTCGCTCTCGACAACTTTCATCAAGTTGAATTATGGATCCATGGCCGCTGTCTTTAAAGCAGATATATTCATCGTTAGATTCCCTGAGGCCATCTTCCCAAACAACCTGAGTTTTAGATCGGATAATGTATTTATCCCCAATGAAACCAATGCAATTCATATCCATTTTAATGTCTCTCTTCCGTAGATTAGTCCTCCAAAAATTGTCCCCATTTAGAGATAGTTTCCAATTGGAACCTACACCAGGATAGCATACTTTCATTGTATTCCCTTGCGCTCGGCTACGAATGTCATCACCGACTTCTTGAAAGTATTCCGATTTGCCCGCATCGGATTGCAGTTCGTAGCCGTCATCGAGCACCTCTGAAAATGTGACTTGAGAGGGATAGCGCCAATTCCGAATCACTGAAGGCGGACAGAATTTGAAGAATGGCTGTTGTGTGGACATTGGGTGTTTAATGTATGGGAAATCGAGCTCCAAAATGTTTCCAGTTATTGACAGTAGGTTCCAAGTTACTAGTGTACTGTTGTATTCATCTACTGAAAAGATGAATGGGAACATAAATGTTATATATATATATATTATAGCTGCGGCCATGTAATATTTTAATGCAGTATTCGTACTTGTACTAAATGTCTAATGAGAAGTGTAATCTCTTTGTTTTGCGCCACATTTACCGCTAGATGGCGCTGTAGGTCGTGAGATCCTAGTAATAAAAGCCATTTATTGGATCTCATTACCTGCAGCGCCATCTACCGGTTAAGGTGCCGCAAAATAAAGAGATTACGTTTCCCATTATACTGATCCTGCCTAAATTTATATTGATAAATAATTACTCCGTTAATTATTATCCAAATATCCAAATATCTAATGGGCCTGAAGGGCATTAGTTTTCTAAGAACCTCGATTCTTTTGCGCTATCAAATTCTAATATTATCCTATTTAAACATTAATGAAATAAATAAATAACTTTAAAAATGTTGAAATCGTCGAACCTGGGACATAGAGAGCCACATACGCTGAGTGTACATCAACTGAGCTTATTTTTGTGTCCCCTACAAAGGTGTCGTTGATGTTGAGAATTTCTTCGGGATCCGCCATCCATTTCTTCCACTGTCCCTGATACACCTCCGGGATCATTGCAAGACCTGGGGTTGCCAGATGCAACACGTACACAACTATTGCTATTGACGGCTTCATGATGACTGCCAGGAACACGTATTACAGAGAGTGATTAAATTAGTTCAATTTTAAAGAAGGGTATCGATATACCGGATTAGAAGACATACAAATTGCTGACTTCAATCTATGGCTTCAAAGACCCGTCTGCACGGCGTTTAAAAGGATTAGTTGCCGAGTAATTGAGTAAGTAACTGTAAGTCTGTAGTTGTCAAATGAGCTGCAAGATGTACTGTATGGAAGAGGGGGAAAATGCTAATCAGTGTATGCCCGAATATCAAATCACGTTTAGTTGTGCGTACTAAATACATTATCGTTTTTCATATTTCATAGTTTGCAAGTTAACATGCGGGTTTGCATAATAAATCAAAGAAAATATAAATATCGGCATGTAAATTGCTTTCCTTCCTTATCTCTATAACTTTTTCCTTGCCTGTAATAAATATTTGCTAATTGCGGTTCTTTTATTCTATGTGCACAACGTCGTTGCATAAATACAAGTACAACAGACAAAATATGAGTCGACATCCAAACTCTTGGGTTAATAATTCCCACCAGACACCTCAACATGACCCATCAGAGCCATCCTGGGTCACCGCAAGGCGGGCTCATCAGTCATCATCAACTAATGCAAGGTTTTCAGAAGAGGAGAGTCAACGATTCTTTGAAATGAGACGGACCCGTTTAAGTTCTTCACATCCAACGCAAAAGCGGAGACTTGTACCGCTGAGCAACTCTTCAGTTGACTATTTGGACGTGAAGGATATGGTGATCAAGTACATACAACCATTTCACAAATGGACCCCCAAGGTTACAAAAATTGAGACAGTTGACAATCCAGCATTGCTCTTAGCGTTTGAGACTGCCAAGAAGGATCGGTTTGAGCACAGAGTCAAGCTCAAGT